>BQNB010002849.1:27341-120331 GCA_026074375.1 Tanacetum coccineum
GCGATTTAAAATAAAAGTAAACACATAAAAATGTTTTAACTAGTAAGAAAATAGAATTTCTGAAGTTGTAATATAACCTTGAAAAACACGGGGTGTTATACCCATTCACCCATTCATATTTTTGCATCATGCATGGTTGATATAAAGATGATTTATATGAACTTTGCTTGTGCAGGTTATGGCTATTTCTGTTATCTCGATTTCTTCGGATTCATCAGAGGACAGCGTGGGGACACCTGCTGGATGAGTGATCTTGTTCGGTACTATCCCTACTACTATTCCTGACACCACACCAGTGATTACTCCACCTGTTACTCAGACTGACACACCAGTGATACCCACAGAGACACCTATTATAGAACCTACTATACCACCTTTCCCAAACTATACACCAGCTTCTCCTGATTACTCACATGCATCTGATTCAGAGTCTGATCCATCTGAGGATCCATCATCAGACCATATACCACCATTACCAGCTATCTCACCATTTTTATCATCGGATGATGACACCACAGACACTGATACACCAGATACACCACCATTACCTACCCATGGTACGCCTTTCAATGAGATTACCGCTTCTACCCAGAGATCACCTATCATACCTCGTCGTCGGGTTATGATTCTATCACCTGGACAGTCTATTCCTCATGGTCGACCGTACCATTACCATCTTAATGGGCATGTACACATGATGACTGCGAGGAAGAGGGTTGGACCGTTACCCACTCATCGTCTTGCTGTGAGACATTTTGTCGATCATTCTTCTTCAGATTCGTCATCAGAGGCATCATCAGATTTTCATTCGGATGCTTCATCTGATTCTTCTTTGAGACACCCATTGTTAGATCATTCTTCACCAGATTTATCGAGTACTTCTGCGGGGCCATCTTGCAAGAGACATAGGTCCCCTATGACATCTGTACCTGCATTATCACCTGTATCCAGAGCTTTATCTCCTGTTACCATCGCCTAAGAGAGTTAAGGATTCTAGTTATCTAGCAGATGTAGAGATTAGTCCTAGAGATATTAGTTTGAGGGATGATGCTATTGTCAGGGTTAGTGATAAGTCTCATTTAGAGCAGGATACTGATCCAGAGATTCATGAAGAGATTGACGAGTGTATTGCTTACGCAGATGCTCTTAGGGATAGAGGGATTGATGCTAGAATTGTAGTTGAGGCTATTGATCGAGATGAGACAGAGACGGGTGTGAGAGGCCCGGTTGAGGTCAGAGTTGAGAGGGTTACGCATCTTGTAATGCTAGAGGATATTCCTGAGCCTGCTCAGGAGGGAGCAGTAGAGGCTACATATGAGACATTAGGAGATTTGGTTCAGAGGTTTCATGATCGCACTCAGGCTATCCCAGTCCATCGTATACAGGCTATTGAGGGAGTTCAGAGAGAGCAGGGACACAGGATTGTTGGGGTTGAGTCGACAGTTATTGCTTTGACTGAAAAGATAGCTGAGTTGGAGAGGGATAACATGAGGCTTAGAGGCATCGTGAGTGTTGAGAGTCAGAGAGTTGACCGACTCCAGCACGGCATGTCACATATGCAGAGAGAGTTGAGGCAGATGCGACGACTTTGATTTTATGATCGAGTGAGAGTTGGCAGACTTGAGGCATGTGCTAGGAAGCACATGGGCTACCGTCCTTAGAGATGTTCGTTAGTATTGCAGCATTGAGTAGTAGCGTTTAGTGATAACCGTAGTGTTAGAACTTGTATTTTTTGTATTTTGAAACGTTGTGATGTAATCACTAATGTTCGATGATATGAAATTGATATTTATCTATGATATGATGTCATGATTTGATTTACTTATGCTCTTGCGTCATGCATTATGGGATTTCCGTGAATATATTTTGATCGTGTATTTTCTATGTGATTAACCGTAAATTTTATTTAATACCGTTAGTGATCTCGCATTACCTAGAAATCTCATCGAGTGTTATGTTGATATGTTGTAGGAAGATGCCTAACACCCGATCTGGAGCGTCCATGACTCGTGAGGAGTTTGAAGAATTGGTTACCCGCCGAGTAGCTAAAGAGATGGAGGCTCGTGAAGCCGCAAGGACCCTTGAACCCCTGAATGAGAATGGGGATGAACAAGAAGGCGAGAACGGAGGAAATGGAAATGGAGGAAACGAAGGAAATGGAAATGGAGGAAACGAAGAAAACGGAAATGGAGGAAATGGACACAGAAATGGGAATCATGGTATGAACTATGGAGGTTTCATGCCAGTGGCTAGAGAGTGCACTTTCCAAGACTTCTTGAAGTGCAAGCCACATAATTTCTCAGGAACTGAAGGCGTTGTCGGATTGACCCGCTGGTTTGAGAAGATGGAGACTGTGTTCAATATCATAATTGTCCACCGAAGTATCAAGTGAAATATGCTACATGCATACTGCAGGACAATGCTTTGACTTGGTGGAACTCTCATAAGAGAACCATTGGTGTTGAGGCTGCATATGCCATGAATTGGGTTGAACTGATAAAGTTGATGACAGAAGTGTACTGTCCAAGGAATGAAATCCAGAAGATGGAGACTGAATTGTGGAATTTGACCGTGAAAGGAAACGACTTGACTGCTTACACTCAAAGGTTTCAGGAGTTGATTTTGTTGTGTACTAGAATGGTCCCTGATGAAGAAGACAGAGTGGAAAGGTTTATTGGAGGTTTACCGGACAACATTCAAGGGAATGTGATTGCTGCGAATCCAGCCAGACTCCAAGATGCTATACGCATTGCTAACCAATTAATGGACAAGAAGGTCCAGGGTTATGCTGCAAGGAGTGCTGAGAATAAGAGGAGGATGGAGAGTAACCTAAGGGATAACCGTGGACAGCAACCGCCATTCAAGAGGCAAAATACTAGTGGACAGAATGTGGCCAGAGCTTATACGGCTAGGAACAACGAAAGAAGGGGATATGCTGGGCCACTACCCTACTGCAATAAGTGCAGGTTACACCATGAAGGGTTGTGTACTATGAGGTGTGGAAACTGTAAGAAGGTTGGACATCAGACTAGGGATTGTAGGCTTCTATTGCTCCAAACACTTAGAGGGCTCCAGTTAGAAATCAACAGGGTATTATTTGTTATGAGTGTGGAAGACCAGGACATTTCCGGAAGGATTGTCCTAAGTTGAGGAATTAGAATCGTGGAAACCAAACAAGAAACAAGAATGGAAACAAGACTGGAAACTAGACTGGAGGTAACAAAACTACGGCGAGAGCTTATGCCATTGGTGGAGGAGGAACAAACCCTGATTCCAACATTGTCACGGGTACGTTTCTTCTCAATAACTGTTATGCTTTGATGTTATTCGATTCGAGTGCCGATAGAAGTTTTGTCTCGACTACCTTTAGTGCTTTGCTCGATGTTACACCAACCACTTTAGACACTAGTTATGCCATAGAACTTGCCGATGGAAGAATTTCAGAAACAAATATTGTTCTTAGAGGTTGCACGTTAGGATTATTAGGTCATCCATTTGACATAGATCTAATGCCCGTAGAGCTTGGTAGTTTTGACGTCATCATTGGTATGGATTGGTTGGCGAAGTACCACGCGTTGATCGTTTGTGACGAGAAGGTTGTTCGTATTCCTTATGGAAATGAGGTGTTGATAATCCGAGGTGATAATTGTGACAGCAGAAGTAAGTTGAATATCATATCGTGCACGAAGACCCAAAATTATATGAGAAAGGATGTCTAGTTTATCTGGCACAAGTTTTCGTCCAAGAAAGCTGAGGGATAAGTCGGAGAGAGGCGATTGAGGAGTACCGATCGTACGGGAATTTCCGAAGTCTTTCCAGAAGATCTGCCTGGATTACTACCTGCTCGACAGTTGAATTTCAAATCGAACTTAGTCCCTGGTGCTGCACCTGTAGCACGAGCACTGTTATCGATTAGCACCAGCCGAAATGCAGAGTTGTCTACTCAGTTGCAAGAACATTTCTGACAGAGGATTATAAGGCCGAGTTCCTCACCTTGGGGAGCACCGGTTTTGTTTGTCAAGAAGAAAGATGGTTCTTTTCGGATGTGTATCGACTATCGTGAACTGAACAAGCTTACTGTGAAGAACCGATACCCACTTTCGAGGATCGACAAATTTTTTGATCAATTGCAAGGGTCAAAAGTCTACTCTAAGATCGACCTGAGATCTGGTTATCATCAACTCAGAGTTTGTGAGGAAGACATTTCAAAGACAACATTTAGGACTCGCTATGGGCACTACGAGTTCCAAGTAATGTCGTTTGGTTTGACTAACGCACCGGCTGTTTTCATGGACTTGATGAATAGGGTGTGCAAACCATATCTGGATAGATTCGTAATTGTATCCATCGATGATATTTTGATCTACTCCAAAAGCAGAAAGGAGCATGAAGGACATCTTAAGTTGATCTTGATTTTATTGAAAAAGGAAGAATTGTACGCCAAGTTCTCAAAGTGTGAGTTTTGGCTGTCGAAGGTACAATTTCTTGGTCACGCGATTGATAGTGAAGGCATTCACGTTGATCCCGCAAAGATTGAAGCAATTAAGGATTGGGCGTCACCCAAGACACCCACCGAGATTCGTCAATTTCTAGGTTTGGCTGGTTACTACCGGTGATTCATCAAAGGATTTTCAAAAATCGCTAGACAAATGAAGAAACTGACTCAGAAAAGCATGAAGTTTGAATGGGGAGAAAAGGAAGAAGCTGCATTCCAGTTGTTGAAGCAAAAGTTGTGTAGTGCGCCGATTTTGGCTTTACCAGAGGGAAGTGAGAACTTTGTGGTATATTGCGATGCTTCGCATAAAGGGTTGGGCGCGGTTTTGATGCCTAGAGAGAAGGTCATAGCTTATGCATCCCGCCAACTCAAGGTTCACGAGAAGAACTATACCACACACGACCTAGAGCTTGGTGCAGTAGTGTTTGCCCTGAAAATGTAGAGACATTATCTGTACGGTACCAAGTGTGTTGTGTTCACTGATCATAAGAGTTTGCAACACATTCTCGAGCAGAAAGAGCTGAATATGAGGCAAAGACGTTGGTTAGAATTGCTGAGCGACTACGACTGTGAGATTTGATATCATCCAGGAAAGGCGAACATGGTGGCTGATGCCCTGATTCGAAAGGAAAGAAGCAAGCCGCTATGAGTTTGAGCCTTGGTTATGACTATAAGGTTAACCTTTTTAAAGCTGATTTTGTTGTGCTCATTCGGAAGCCAAGAAAGAAAGAGACTTCATCAACGAAAGGATTTGCGTGGCATGGATTACAAGTTAGAACCTTCTGCTTGACGGAAGTTATGCTTAAACAATCGAAGTTTGGATTCCGTGTTCTTGGATGACCTTTGAGGGCCTTGATTATGCATGTGTAAGCATAGTCGAAGTATTCCATCCACCTGGATAGGATATGATTTATCGGACTTGAAGAAGTATTTGGTTGACCTAACATGAAAAGCAGAAATTGCCCACTTTGTCGGCAAGGGTTTAACATGTGCAAAGTTTAAGATAGATCATCAGAAACAATCTAGGTTTGTTGTTCAACCAGGAGATTCACCACAATGGAAATGGGAGAACATAACAAATGGACTTTGTGAACCTAAACTGCGAGGACTGCGGCTCGGTAAGACACGATTTGGGTAATCGTTGATCGTTATCACTTAAATCTGCTACTTTTCTTGCTATGAGAGAAGATGACACATTAGATAAATTGGTTGAGACAAACTTGAAGAGTCGTCTGAAAGCATGGAGAATTACCGTACGATCACTCTGATCGCGATGGAAAATTTACTTCACATTTTTGGAAGTCTCTACATAAAGCATTAGGTACTCGATTGGATATGAGTACAGCCTACCATCCAGAGACTGATGGTCAGAGTGAGAGAACCATTCAAACGTTAGAGGATATGTTACGTGCCTGTGTACTCGACTTTGGGAAAAAGGATGGGAAAAATCACCGTTGGTAGAATTTTTCATAATAACAAACATTTACCATACCAAGCATTAAGGCTGCTCGTTTTGAGGCATTGTATGGGAGCAAGTGTCCAATCACCCACCCCCCCCCCCATATCTGCTGGGCTGACGTTGGGACAGTAGCTCACTGGCAAGAGATCATCCATGAGAAAACGAGAGAAATAGTTCAAATCAGAAGGCATATTTAGCGCCCGTGTTTGTCAAAAAGAGCCTATGCCGATGTAAGACGAAAACATCTTAAGTTTTAGTAGTGAAGATAGGTCATGGTTGACAAGTATCTCCTTGGAAAGGAGTAATACGTTTCGGCAAACGGGGAAAGCTGAACCCTCGTTATATTGGACCTTTTAAGATCATTGCCAAAGTAGGAACCGTTGCCTATCGTCTAGAACTTCCAGAGAAGTTGAGTAGAGTTCATAGTACATTTCACGTCTCGAAATTGAAGAAATGCATGGCCGATGAACCACTTGCTATACCATTGGATGAGATCCAAGTTGACGACAAATTGAATTTCATTGAAGAACCTGTCGAGATTATGGACCGTGAGGTCAAGCGTCTGAAGCAGCGTCGTATTCCAATTGTCAAAGTACGCTGGAACTCCAAGAGAGGTCCTGAGTTCACCTGGGAGCGTGAAGACCAAATGCAAAAGAAATACCCGCACCTTTTCACCAACTCTGCACCCGCCGCAGAGGTTGCGTCCTAAGCTTTGAGGACAAAGCTTATTTAACGGGGAAAGAATGTGACAACTCGAGAATTTTTGTTCAATAAGTTAGCCGTTTCCGTGTAGTAATTTGAATTTTTAAATGTTTCATTAGCTGTACCGTTTAACCGGGAAGTTATTTCATTATTATCTGAGAATCGTCGCCGGGAGCGAACCGGGACACCAAATGTTGTAGTATTTTGGCAATAGCCGCGTTTTTATGTTTTAAAGCAATATTTAAAATTTTGTAATTTTCCGTGTTACCGTTACTCATTTCGTTATTTACGTGATCCGTGGAAACTTAACTACACTTTGTTGTGCATGCATGCTTAGAAATTAATTCATTAACTAGCACTAGTTCCCTAGAAACTTGGAGACCATTTTAGTCCCCCCTTGCCTTGTTATACCGTCGAACAAACACCCATTGCACCCTCTTGGATGCCAAAATTTTGAATAATATTCCTAGACAAGCTTGCATAGTTATGAAATGGGACTAGTACTAGAACTTGGATTGTGGATCATTTGATTCCCCCTCCCCTTGCTCATTTTCACGTACACACACACCCACTTATTAGTGTGTGAAGTTACATTGGGTTATATAATCCATATTATATTCATTGTTAATCATAACACATCACAATACTTGCATCTTGAGTTTTTCTCTTCTCCTTTGTTCTTAACCACGAAAATCACAAAGACTCGCATACATACAAATCGCATATATATTTTTATCTTTGATAAAAAAAAAACTTGAAGGTTTTATTGATGGTTTGATCATTTGTATCATCCGGGTATTTGTTAAATAACATTTGGTATTAATCTTTGTTTCACATCCAAATATCTAATTTTTGTAAGTCTTCAATTCTAAAATATCTTGTACTTTCATACTATCTTATGATGCAGTACATAATAGTTGCTACAATTCATTTTGCAAGAATCAGGTTTTAAATAAAACCATTATATAAACCCTAAAAGGGTATGTATATATTTCGAAATACATATAAATAAATATAAGGAAATCCTAGTTTTGTGATCGTGGTTATTTTCGTGTAATAAAAATGATATGCTATAGTTCATTTTGTTCGGCTTATGTTTAATAAGCTTTTGGAAAGCTTATTTAATTATTTTGAGCTTATTAGGGCTTATATATATTTCGGCCCAGATAGAAAACATACGAAAGATTTATTGTTTAGCTGTATTTTGTTTTGGACATATATTTGTTTAGCTTTTTTTCTAGTTTTTTTTGTGAAAGGTACAAATGATAAACTTATTCGGCTCATTGAAGAGTGAATATAGTTTATTAGGGCTCAAAGGCCAGTCCCACATACAGACCCAACTACCATGGATTATTTTTGAGCTTATATGGTTTGGTTATGTACTTGACTTATTGTAAGCTTATTGATAGCTATCTGGAGCGTCACGTATTTATTACTTAATATTTAGCTTATTCGGATTAAGATGGGTAAGTAAAACTAATTTTTGGACTTAATGGGCCAAAGCCTATACAAATATATGCAAAACACTCAAAGCGTAAAAGTACGATGGCAATTATTGGCTATGTGTGTGAAGTAACTTATTTAATAGTGTGCGATTTAGATGTTTTACGTTTAATTATTTTTAGACGTCGAACGTTACAAATAATAACGGATTTGTCGATATATGAACTTGTAATTATGATAAGAGGATTAAAAAGTGTTTGAAAGAGGGTTTTTAATAATGTCTACGACTTTGGAAAAACGTGTATTACATGAACGGGTCATGCCGAAATTTTATTAAATTACCATACTTTGTAATACTATAAAACGTACCTGACAAAGCAAGATACGAGAATTAAATTAAGTAAAACCAACAATAAAATATGTTTTTAAAATATATATAATATATATTTTTATTTAGACGTTTATATATGTAGGCAATATTAAAATACATATTATTTCTATTCATTTACTTACAAAAACATTTTATTTCTACACGACCACAACCGTTAATTTCTAGATAAATATTAACAAAAGTACACTAGTAACCACTTATGCATTTTCCGTAATTTCTCTTCGAGACCCGATATTAACATCAAACGTTTCACATTTCATGGTTGCTTTCGCCTATATCGTCGTTTGTTACCCATTTTCGTGAATTATTTCTAGACTATTCACTACTCAATTCACTAGTTCATGGTGGGGGGGGGGGTTGTGGGTTTTTCATAGGAACTCTTTCTTACGCGTATTGACTTTTTGTTTTGTAGATCTGGGGTGAGAAACATTGCTTGCATTTAAAACTGGACACAAGTACTTTGCGTGAGATTTTCCCTGTTTACGTGTTGCCTAAGTAGCGTTTAGACCACTACTGCCCCACTTATCATGAACCGCCAATCTCTTGATTGGAGGACCGGTCAGCGTGAGTGTTATAAATAGATCTATTGGGACTAATTATCCCTATCCGGGTGAGTAGCCCTCACTACCCACGGGGCTTCCGATAGACGGATATATACCATGTCGAAACTTAAGAAGGTAGTCTTGGTCAGTTACCTCGAGGGCTTGTTTTAACCTAGCAATATACTATGCTATAAACGTAATTAGCTTCGGTGTCATGAGCTTAGCGCAACGTAAATACCTTTTTATGTGAAGTTGTATCTGTTATAACTGTCGCATACGTTTTGATATCTTGTGGTCCACTATAATATTGTTTGAACTAAACCTATGAATTCAATCAACTTTATGTTGACGTTTTAAGCATGTTTTTCTCAGGTGCTTAGCATGGATGTTGTTGCTTGACTTATGTGAAGTCTATTTGCCTGTACCGGTTTACCAGAAATTTATCTATGTATTTAAATACCATTGTTGAACTTATTTAAGCTTCCGCATTTTTTACTTTGAATCTTTCAAATTTAATCGATGTAAAACTTATTATAATTATTTTAAAACTTTGCAACGGTGTTTATTTTTCAAAACGTACCCTTATAGGTCGTTCTTTATGCTTTGTACTTGAGATGCTCAATAAAGTCACGCCTCCGGACACGTATTCCGTCCAGGCCCCGTGTGGGGTGTGACAAATATCTCATATTTTTCCACTTTAAGTATGAAATATACACTAGTAAGGACAAGGCTTCATTCAATATTTCTTACTTTTGCACTTCTAGTATAAAAAACACAATAGTAAGATCAAATCTTCAATCATTGCTCAAAATTTGCACGTGCGAATATATTACAAAACTTAAATAATCTTCAATTATATATTAATATCTCATATTCTTTCACTTCTAATAAAAATATATGCTTGTAAGATCATAGCCTCAATCATCGAAAAGATATGAGAATCTGACAGTATGAGACAAATTTATTGAAATTTAGTTAAAACGGTGGTAAATATAGATGAAAATTTCAATCTATTTAATTATGAACGGGTTGCTTCTGTAAACACGTCAAACAAGTGATAAAGTACACAAATTAGTAAAGAAGTACATGAGTCAAACGGGTCAAAAGTCTCACCATAATATTTTTTTTAACTCAAACTATCTATACTACTTTATAAAGTATTTAGCCCATCTATTTTTAGAAGTCTTAAAAAATTAAGTAAAAAAATTACTTTATTGGGAAAGATGTAAAACCATTAGAAAATGTTCATCATACACATTTAAAAGCCTTTAAAATCTTTTAATAGCCAAAACTTGTAACAGCCCAAAACATGTAACAACCAATTAAATGGTAAAGTTGTAACGGTCCATATACGTATTTTAATACAGTCAACTTGTAACTGCTAACATTGATATTGTCATCAATTCAGTCAAATTGTAATTGCTGCATTTATGTGGTCCATTTGTAACGGTCCATTAAACATCATTTAAGTGTAAACCACAAACTCAAATACGAGTATAAAAACCTAACACATTAACAAAATTCATTACACCATTTTCATCTCTCTATTTTATCTCTTTTAAAAATACAAACACCTTTCTCTTTCTTTCTTCAAACCACCAAATTTCGCCGTCTCACATATTAGATTTTGCCGCCACTACCGTTTAGTTCTGCCGCCACCTTTGCCAACATCATGTGCCGTCAGCCACTACCGCCGCCATTGTCTCCGCCGTCTGCCAAGCTAATGATCATGGCTTTGGAGGAATACGGGTACCAAAGCAGAAGAGGATTATGGGTACCAAAGAAATGGAGGTCTTCTTATTCCGGTGACGTTATTTTTTTTAAAGGTGATGAAGGTTTTGGAGATGAATGAAGAGGGTTTAAGATGTTTGATTTGGATGATTTTGTTAAAATGTTTGATGACATCCTGGTTAATTGTTGCAAGGACGATTTCAAGAAATGTTGAGGGCTTACATCGTTGATGTCAAATACTAAGGTTTGATGGATTTGGATTTTTTTTAAGGATAAAGTCTTATGAATTAATGATTGATCTGCAAAGCATCCGTGATCCTGAATCTATTAACTTTTGATGAAGTAGCTGAGATTTTTAGTTAGTTTTTTGGTAATTGATCTGCAAAGCATCCGTCATCATGTTATGTTCATGATTTGGTAATTGTAGTTTTGAATTGATGATCGATGATGATAAACCCGTTTGGGGTTTTATTTTGTCGAATTTTTAGAATTTTAATATTTGATTTGTGCTTATTGGGGTGTTTGGAATTGTTCAATTTACTTAACTACTATTTACGTTCTACAGTAATTTTTTTTCTTTCTTTTTATTATGTAGTGATTGTTCACTGTTAAAAATAATTATTGAATTTGTCCAAGTTTATCATTTCCAAATCTTAAAAAAAGAATAAGCAATATCATTAAAAACGTGTAACCGCTTAAACCATCATTGTAACGGCCTCCAATAATTATTAAAAATGTGTAACCGTTTAAAATCATTACTATCAATAATGATTATTAAAAATGTGTAACCGCATCCATAATACAAAATCCACACAAACCATTTCATATCTCCCACACACAAATGTTTTTTGTTACAGCAAAAATAGTCTCTCAATATACCCTCACTTTCACTCCTTAAATCTTACTAATACTTACTGCAGAGATTCTTTATTTTTTCGTTAGAAAAACGCTTAGCCGGATAACATTTGCTCGCCGCAAAATATAGTCACAGGGTACCCGCCGCCGCATTGCGCGGGTACCCGGCTAGTTTTCTTATTATGTGCTTCAACTACTCGATTCTTAAACATTTTCAAGATTTAAATTTGGTACATAACTTTCTTATGTTATCTTTCTTGATGGATTATTGGATAGGAGATTAGGAGGGACAAAAATACAGAAAAACGAATAAACTATGTTATCCTTAGTTATCATGTAGATAACAATAACTCTAACATACATGCAACTATATAGTTGTATGATCTTATCACGAATTATCAACATTAGCAAATATTAACAACAGTTGTAGCGTAGTAAATGCGTACTTTGTGAAATAGCTTGTCATCCTTGAGAAGAATCGTATCATCTCCAAAAATAATCACAGGTTATGATTCCCCTTTAAGCTAACGTTATTTGATAAATAAATGGTGGGAATTTGAATTTGTTTTTGCCTAAACTGATCCGTTATATTATTGCTATTAACTAGCGATTGATATAAGATAATTTCTAAGTTCAGTTATGATCAAATTAACTAGCGATTGATATAGATAATTTTTAAGTTCAATTATGATGAAATGAAATGGATGATAAATCAAGCATCTTTAATATTTTAAATGCGGCATAATATACATTCTAGCCTGAACTTGTATGTAGGGGTGCTTACGGTACGAACATCGGACCGGACCGACCAAAACTGGACCGGACCGAAACCGACTTCGGCCAAAACACCGGACCAAATACCGGACCGAAATGGTCCGGGTCGGTCCGGTCTGGTCCAACAAGACATAATTGCCAGTTTTTTCGTAAGACCGAACCGGACCGATCGGACCGAGGACCGAAAATAAAGAAAAGAATGGACGGAACCGAAATAGGTCCGAGCCGGTTTCTCGGTTCGATTCGATCCGCGGTCCGTTTTGCTCACCCTACTTATATGTATTAAGGTATATACTATATGTACTAGATGCATTTCGTTAAGTTAGGTCAATTATATATGTATTTATAGTCATCTGCAAGTCAAATATGTTGCTAGTTTATTTTGCATCATTTTCACTTTAAATCACTTTTGAAACTGATTTGGATGCATCTAAATGAATAAAAATGCATCTAATTCAAGTCGATATTTCTCAAATATATTATTATAGTTATTTTCATCTTTTTATTTTAACTGTATCCTTGCCCTTTATAAGTTTTTGGTCGTATTTTTTTTGGGATAATCACAAAAATACTCATTTTTTCAACCCCACTTCACAAAATACCCAATTTTTTTAACAAAATGCTAAAATACCCATAAAAATCGCAAATTTTAACACTTTTGCGAAATTGAGAAAAATATCGAAAATTTTCGATATTTTCAAGAAAAATCTCAAAACATTTTCGACATTTTGCGATAATTAAAAAAAATCAAAAATGTTCGATATTTTGAAAATATCGACATTTTGCATATTCTTAACAAATATCGAATTTTTTGATATTTATTAAAAATATCAAAAGTTTTGGATTTTTTGTTAACACTATATAGGGGAAAAAACACATTTCGCAATAAACTCACCCCCACCACTGTGATATTGTGTTCGAAAAAAAGCAATCTTTTGTTCGCAAAAAACTCACCACACCCCGCAACAAAATTGCGATCTAAAGGTTTCATAAGAATAGCTGTAACAAATCTTGCGATTAGAGAAGAAACCCGCAAAGGGTTTTGCGAATTTTTAACAAATCATGGATGAAGAAGCAGCCGCGGTACGTTTTATTCATACAAATTCATGTTAATTATCTGTTGAATTAGTGATTTTTTCGAATTATTGTTTTTTCAAATTAGGATTTTATTTGAATTGGGTGGGGGTTCTTGAATTGGTCGTGCTGAGTGGTCTGGTGTGTTTAGTATAGTTGGTGTCATGAATTGGGGGTTTTTTGAATTGGTGGTTTATGTGTTAGAAAAATTTATAACCAAGCCCAAATGAAATTGTGGGCATCTTTTAGCTAAATAATTAAACAACCAAATACCATCACCAAGCTAAGATAAACAATCTGGAATACGTGCCAAGAAATAAAATGATCTTGGAAGGTGAATCTTTATGCAGTAAAACCCAATCTTCAATTTTAATTCGTTGGTTGGTGCAAATATGTTGAATCCATCAATGTGTTCTCAGAGTTCAAATTGATTGTCCTACTCTTTTTGCCATCAAGTTTAATTTAAGAATTTATGCAAAGTTAATGTGTCTGTATGCAACTTTGCTAGTGTTGTTTCTTTCTTAAGGCTTCATTCGTGTAAACAGGTTTTTTTTTTGTAAAGGGGAAAACAGCCCCGGTAAAATGTAAACAGGTTTGAACTTGTAATGAAATTATATAAGAATATGCAAGTATTGGAATTCAAAACTTACCCAAACAAACATGGATGGTTTTGACAGTTTAGTTTAACATATCTATTTGAAAGATGTCTATAAGCATCTTCTTATTGTTGTGTTCTGACATCTTTTCACACATTGCTGTGTTCTGCTGCCATTTGTTGGGTTGTTGGCCTAAAGATGTCTTGTTTGCTTTATTTTTCCTTACCTTTTTAAATGAAACAAATTAATTATTTTACAGCCTCATTTCTTGTTAGGTTCTCAACACATCTAACTGATCTGAAAATATTTATAGTAAAGCACAAGTACGGTTAGTTAATGAAATAACCACTTCAAAGCAACCAAAACATATGAACAAGTCTTTCCTGCATTTTCTTATGGAAGCTAATGACAATCCAATAACTCCAGCCCCAGCATATAGGTCAGTAACTGATGCACCAAGAGGGACATATTTATGTAGTTTTTGAAGCAATGCATCAAAAGCCTGTAGAATGAAAATGATGCCATCAATAGAATGCACAGTGCTGATTAAAAACCATGCTTAAATAAAAGCCAATAGATTTGCACTTGGGTGGTAACTCACCAATAAGACATTTAAAAAAGAAGAATAGCTGAAATTATAATTTACCAGAAACAGAACCTAGGATGATGCATGCAGTTTCTATAAGAAATATAAAAACCTCCACGATTGATAAATTTCTTACCCTTGTGTTTGCTTGGCCAAAGCTTGATGGAGCCAAATAGACATCAATTCCTCCAACATGCTCCCAGAAATCTCTTTCTCCTAATATATGTCTCCATCTATTTCCAAAAATTACCTGCATCACCAGAACAAGGTAATTTAATTATTGCTCCTCAATGTTAAAGGGTGACCATTATTCACCATTCTTAAGTTAAGCATAATAAAAAGATTGACATTGTTAATTTCAAACAAGCCTATTACTATATATGGAACACGCGTTAAATCTGTTTTAACATATTAAAATGTTACATGTTTTAACATAGAATTGCTTGTACAAAATTATGGTCGAGACTAACTAAAATAATATCAATTTATTTCAGCACATGTCAAACACTAAATCTGAATATTATAATTTAGTCTAAGATATACTTCGTTCTACGGTGATGATTATTCAAACATTAGAATATCTATACATATTTGTCCATGAAATAAACTCTTTTAGTCTGAGTTTATAAAAGAGTTAGACTGTAGAGCCTTTGACATATCAGATTATGTACAATGATTGCTAACACTTTTTTTCTTTTGCAGCCGACTGTAACGATTAAGGCAAAATTGATGTTGTGGAGGAGATACATAAAGCTCTCACTCCTACCCAACGGAGTATATTCGAGAAAACATGTTTTGGACATTGGCTTGACGTTGGCCTAAACACTACCCATGATCTTTTCTCCGAAAGGCCGTAATTTTTCATCATCTAGCAAATCCCTTTCGTTAGGCTTTTTGTTTTTTGTTGAACCAACAACCTGTTTTAGTTTACGATTTGCTGAATCACTTTGAGGATCTTGCATAGGATACCCAGGAAATCCAAGCACATACATAGGATTTCCAAAAAATCCATGCATTTGTTGATAACTAGAAAGATTTTGATATCATGTAGAAGCACAAAGTATTCCGGTTAATAAGCGATGTTATTGATATTTTTGATAAGATGCGTAAGCGTTCACTTGCTTTGGAAGACAATGATGCAGTTAGGATATGTCTTTTGGTGTTGTTACAACAAGGACTGGCCACTAATTGTTACAAATCCAGATGTTTCTGATGAATAGTGTTGAAAGTTGTTGAAGTCCATTTATCAAATGTGTACTATATTTTTCATGGAGGTCGTATATTTGGGAATATACATATTCGCAGCTTAGAGATGCTTTACGTAAACGCAAGTTGCGTCATGATGCCAAGCGCGAGAAAGGGGAAAAAATCCAATACACGATGACTGGATTTGTTTGGGCTTTTATGGTAATTTTTACTAGGTTTATTTGTTATACATGTTTTATTTTGTTTTTTATGTTGTTTTTACTATTTTATAGATATGGATATTGGAGGCCATCCCAGCTACATCGTTATGTCCACAAACAGTCAACGGAGAAAATTCCGAGGGCTTTGGCTTGGGAGTCGACACAACCGTTTACTTGGTCGAGATGTTGTACTTTGTTCGTCGGTGATCATTTAGCCCCACCATTGGAAACCCTTACACCTACTAAAGGCGAGAGCGAGACTGATTGGTGGAAGGCCTCTTTAGAGTATTTTGAAGGTAAACATGTTCAACAATTGCTTAAATACCGTAACATATTGGAAAAAAATAGGGTAATTTGTAAACTTTTTATTTAGTTAGCTATTAAAAAAAGTACAAGAAGGTTAGCTATTAAAAAAGACTGAAATAGTAGTATAGTTGCAGCAAGTTTACAATATGTAAAATGAAATAGCAAAGTTTACAATAGATAACAGAAGTATAAGTTTTTAATAATAAGTCGTTTCAATTTTTATATAACAGGTAGGTTAAACCTTAAATCATAAAGACTTTAGACAACTTTTAAGATCGAGAACAAAGAACAAGTAAACACAGATTGTTTGTAAGATGCGTTTTTTTTACCAAACATAAATATGCTTTTGAAGGTAAACATGTTCAAAGTGAGGTAGTAAGTGAGCAACTCGACATTGAAAAAGACGGCATAAGTGAGAAGAAAAGGAAGAGAGGTTTATCACAATCATCATTGCAAGACCCTACGTATGACCAGTTGATGACGACAGTTACTAAATTGGGAAGGGGAATGGGGCACTGTTGCTACATCTCTACTGAGACCGTTTCGAGTTACATGGTACTATTGTACTTTAGTAGTTCTCGATTGCTTGCCGTTGGAGGTATGTTATCTGTAAAGCCTAGTTCATTAGTAATATATTATTTATTTATTGAATTTTTTTTACATTGAAGTCTTAACAGAAAACAAATGATAATTGAATTTTGGAGCCTGTGATATATATGTTTTGTTTAAAGCAATAACTGTGATAGACGAAACAAATGTGAACGATAATGTGTGAAGCTGTGAATTAAATGCAACAGAAATGTGTTGAAAATGGTGTTAGGTTTCTGGTGTCAGGTTTTTGGTGTCGTGTTTCTGTTGTTGTCTTTTCTGTGTAGTCGTGTTTTCTGTTTGTGTATTCTGATCTTGTGTTTATGATGTTGTGTTTCTGGTGTCTGTTTTCTGATGTCGGGTTTCTGGTGTCGTGTTTATGATGTCGGGTTTCTGATGGGGGTTTATTGTGTCGGGCTTCTCATAGTGTTTCTGATGGAGGATTTATGTTGAAATGTGTTGAAAATGGTATTGTGATGATTTGTTAATATATGTTTTTATTAAAAATTGGTTATTTTATTATTTGTAGGGCGATGCACGTGTTAGTACTCTCACTCGCAACCGTGTCTAGTTTACAGGGTACTATTAATACTTTAGAGTCTCGATTGCTTGCATTTGAGTATGTAATTGTATAGAGATTTGATGTAATAGTTGAACGTCTGCTTTAGAGTTGATATTTTTTTTTTATTAATATATTTGTATAGGTGATGAACGTGACTTTGGAGTCGTGTCGGATGGAGACATAGCAGCTTACATGTCACCGGGACCGTCATACACATCACCGGCCTCGACTGCACAAAAATCTCTCCCGTTGGCTAACCGGCGTAAATTACGTGTCAGACGCACTCCATTGAAGCTTAAGTCACCGATGAGATGTTATTCACGTAAGATGCGTTGCACCATACCACCACCAGCATCCACTACCATGCCCTCGGTTGCGACCATTTCGGTACCCATGACGACTACGAAGGTATATATCACTAAACAATTTGTTTAATTGTTGACTGAATTTAATATATAATGATGGTCTTTAACTTATATTTTATTGTTTTCTTATATAACAAAAGGTGTTGAAAGATACCAAAGATGCGGCCAAAGATACACATTTAGATGCCGTTACGACCATATCGGTACCCATGACGACTACCGAGGTATATAGTCGTGACTGAATTTAATATATAATGATGCTTCAGACCGAGGTATATATCACTAAACTACTTGTAATATATTGTTTTTTTATATAACAAAAGAAGTTTAAGGATGCCATACATATAGATGCTTCAGATTCAGCAGCCTTCAAATCTTTTTGCAAAGAAGATGAATTGCAATTTATAGGAATGGAGAAAGGTGACAAGCCAAACTACGATTTGCCAGATTTGAGTAAGATTAAAAGGAAAAAATATCCCATTTATAGTACATTTGAGAAGAAGAAGACAGACTGTTACCTTGATTGCTTTCCTAAAGGAATGATATGTGAACCTAGCTTTTGGGATGTTCTTTACCCGGGAGGCGAAAAGGCTGAGTACCTAGAAGAAGGGAAGCTTGATGGATTGGTAAGTATACTTTTCGATTCTTAAAAAGCATTTACAATAGTATCTACAAGTGTTCATTATTGTATTATTTCAACAGCACATCAATGCCTTTATCGAGCTTATGATGAGAAAGAGGCATCATAATGCACAGTGGACTCTTGGGCTTAGCGAGCTAGTGGCGTTTCATATTGATAGCGGTATGAGATTGAGTATGGTATCGGTTGTGGATGCGCTTCGAGCAACCATAGATGGAACCAATCCGAGGTATCCATCATGCACAAAAAAACGCACAAGAAATGTTATAATTTTAATATTTGAGTTGTTTTAAGCAGTTTTAGTTCTTTTAGGCAGATTTTTGCTGAATTTTTTATTTTTAAGCATTTTTGAGTTTTTTAAGCGGTTTTGAGCAGAATTTTAGCTGATTTAAGTAGTTAAGCAGATTTTTGTTGTTTTAATCAGATTTGAGGAGATATATAGCTGATTTTAGGTGTTTTTAGTTCTTTAGAAGATTTAGACAGATTAAAGTTGATTTAGTGTTTTGAGCAGATATTAGCTAATTTAAGCAGTTAAGCAGATTTAAGCATTTTTGTGGCAGATTTTAGTTCTTTTAACCAACTTTGAGCTGTTTTAAGCATAGTTTTTTAGCAATTTTTATCAGTTTTTAGTTCTTTTAAGAAGATTTGAGCTGTTTTTAGTAGTTTTAAACAGATTTGAGATGTTTTAAGCAATTTTGAGCAGTTTTAAGCATAGTTTTGAGCTATTTTTTTCCTTTTTAGGTGTTTCCTTTTAATCTATGTATTGTTGTTTTTTGCAGGTTTTTTCCCCATAAATATGGATAACAAACATTGGGTTGCTGCATCATGGAATCTTGATGACTATGTTTTGACCGTTTATGACAGTCTTGAGAGTCCCGAAAATTACAAAAAAATTATAGACTTATTGGTGATATGGAAAGACTTCATAAAAAAAGACTTGGAAAATATGAATTGGTTTGAAAATACAAAACGTGATCCGAAATGCTTCAAGATCTCGCTAAAATATTTGAACGACATGCCGAAACAGTGTTCTGGGTATGGTACACTAGATTGTGGTGTCATGACATGTAAGTTTCTTGAGATGCTTACGAAGGGGAAAACTATCGACAAATAAAAGTTTTTGGTGAATAATGTGGAGTTGAAATGTCAAGAGTATAAAGCTAAAATGGCGTTAATGTTGTATGAAACTAGGTGTGAGCGACTTGTGTAGAACCATATCTTGATGTTTTTGTATTTTTAAATGTTTAATAGAAATGAAATTACGACTCTTTTGTGATGAAATTATGACTATATCGAAACATTCTCTTGATGTGTTAGAACACTTCACATTTGATGTTGGCGAAAAAAACTTAAACATAGTTCAATAACACTAATAAGAAATAACATAGTTCAATAACAATACAAGACAACACTAATAAGAAATAACATAGTTCAATAACAATACAACACGTTACTCACACAAGTATCATATTTCAATAGCCCAATAAGATGCCCTTGATGTGCTAGAACCTGAATTCACAGCTTGATGTATCCTTGTGGAAAAATCTTAACTATGTTTTCAGATGTAATAGTTAAGATAAATGGCCCGAAACGATTTAGGGAAAACCGAACATTACAAAAGAAAAAAAAAAAAAAAGTATCAAAACCGCTCCTACGCTAATAGCCTTTCCATAAAACCCTCGTGATTAAGGACTTTACTTAGTAATTAATTGTATCCAGAGAATCATAACCCGAAGGATCTTTTATGTTACTGTTAATCACCCATACATATTCTTTGGTACAAGACTTTATTACTACTATCCACGAGTACCTTTTCAAGTTCCCATTCTTGAAAGTTTCCAATTCGCCAAACAACCAGTTGCGATACTGCTCTTCAGCTTGCTAAAGATACTTAAACCGCGCTAAGGGCCAAGGACCACTAGGCGTAAAAATGATATCCTCGCTCGCTCCTCAGTTATTTTCCTAACGTACTCCTGTGTCGACATTTCACCGTTATGACCACCTTCCCTAATCTCTGATGTTTTACGGAGTTGCGCCAATTGAAAATACCACAGGACACGGGTATTATCCTAACCAGCATTGTCATCAACCAAATGGAAGAGTGTTTTGTTGTGACATTTTGCAATTAAATAGTATTTAGGAGAGTCAATAATTGTGAAGTGTATGCATCAGTTAAGGGGTATATATAAGTTAGAAAAATAACTATCTGATCCTGCAAAAAATCTGGCAAAAATCTTATCTCGCAAAAAATAAAATTTCGCAAATATCTTATCCTTGAATAAAGTTGTCCTTTTGTGCAGGCAAGTAAATCTAGCAAAAATCTAATCACGCAAAAATTAAAATTTCGCAAATCATCTATCCTTAGAATAAAGTTGTCCATTTGCGGGCAGGTGTAGATCTTAGCAAAAATCTTATCTCGCAAAAAAAATGAAATTTCGTCTCATTTCTATCCTTGAATAAAGTTGTACCTTTAGTGACAGGGTGTAAATCAAGCAAAACTATCTCGCAAAAACTGCATTTTCGAAGTAATATTTCGCTTGTATATAAAATATAATAGTATGACCACCTATTTTCTAAACATTATTTATGGATTTACACCAAGCTATTGTATCCGAGAGTCTTGAACACCATTCGTATAGCTTTGGAAATACTTATGGTATGTTTTAGCTACATTACCTAATGCTATTATCTTTAAAAATACTTTTGACCCAATAAATCCTGTTTACAATAGTATTACACCATGAAGGACGTATCTCCTGGTGTTTCCCAATAAAGGAAATACTTAACATGGAAAAGATACGATGAATGAAAGTAGACTTTTAAACATTGATGATTTTAGGCAGGAGACCATGTAACATAAGAAGAGAAAATAAGTGATGGCTGACTAGGAGTTGTTGAGAAAAATCGAGTCAAATGATATTTCTGCTATTTCAAAACCTAATGTTGATTTAAATGTTGAGAACTACAACACTTATGGACTGAAGAAGATTACATGGATCTATACATGTATATTGGACATGGAAAGACGCAATTCCTTCACATCTACATTGTAAAAAAGGAGATGAAACGAGAGTGGCGAGCTTGTAGAGCTAAGTTCAAGTGCTTATCGAAAGGCATTGTAATGATTTTAATGGCAAAATAATCATTGACCAATTTTCAGAATAATGTAATGTTAACTTGTGACAGAAAAATCAAAATTTTCACATTCTGAAAAATATTTAAAAATTTCAATATTTCTGATGTTTATTAGAACCCGACCACGATGTTGGACGACAAACTTAATAAAAAAAAGATAGCTCAATAAAAAAAATAAAAAATAACATAGTTCAATAACATTAATAAGAAATAACATAGTTGTTTAACAATACAATACGTTACTCACACAATTATCATATTTCTTCATTCCAACTAGAAACTGACTTCACACTTGATGTTGTCGGAATAAAAATCTGTGATGGCACCACTGATGGGCAATCACGGCGGTTATGTCCACCTTTAAAACATCGTGTACATGATTTTGGTGTAATTTGTTCGCCCTTAGATCTAAAGCGATCACGGTTTTACTGCGCCTTCCTGGTTCACGTTTGTCCATCCATGGTGGAAAATGGACAGTTATAAGACCATCTGGTTGGTCCCATTCTGAAGGATGCCCAACATCATATATAACCTCGTTGTATGAAGCCCTCCAAACACTAGTCTTGAAACATGAAAATGCAAACTGATTTGCACTTGATTGGCGCAAGTGTCGCATAACAGCAATAAGATGCCCACAAGGTAAACCCGATAATTGCCATTGTCCACAGCTACATGTCCTAGTATTTAGATCAACTGTCGCATTTTTGTAATAATCAACAACATTGTAAAGGTAGTTTGCAGCGGGTCTTACAGTCCATGTGGCGGATTTTGCAATTCTTTGAGCTAATTTGGCCTCCGCCCAGGGTGTTAATTCATGTTTATGCTCATCTACACATGGTATAATATATGTGAGTAAAATATAAAAATATATAAATGAGCATAGTTTGGTATGTGTTTACCTGCTGTCTGTCGATGTTCAAAGTACCATTGCTGCAAAGATTTTATGAACCAATCAATCATCATACAAATCGGGAGTTTTCGAGAATGTCGAGACAATGCATTCACTGATTCCGCACTATTAGAGGTCATGTAATTATAACGCATACCGGGGAAGTGAACTCTTGCCCACTTTTCAAGACCAATCATATCAAGTTTATTAGCGATACTAGGCAACCAATCACGTAAAGTACTAAAACGTTCTTCAAAGTCTGAAATCCGATATGCTTTACATGCTTTCCAAAATAGCTCTTCCTTACTTATAAATCGAGGACACTTTTCACGTAAGTTCATCAGCAAGTGGCGACAACAACGACCATGAAATGCATTTGGAAATACATTCTTAATGGCCGAAGCAATGGATACAGCTCCATCAGATATGATCGTTAAGTGATCTTGCTTACCAATTATACATTCCTTAAGTTTCGTCAAAAACGCAAACCCAATATCTAAATGTCCATACTTCCACGTTCTTTAATGACAAGTGGCGGAATCATGATTATAATACCCAATCCCATGCAACCTCCTAGATACATTTGTAACCAAAAAATTCACCTTTAAGATGTGCACCATCTTATTATAATCAATGGTCGCATGTGTAACACAAATGTACGTATCTACATAAAAAATCTTTCAATAATTAGAATAATAAAATAGATTACATGAATAAATAAATTATTTTTTCGAAAGAAATAGTACTATACCACGGCACCGATGGCAAGAAAAAAAATCTCAAATCTGTCTTCATAGTCATTTTTCTCTGATATGTGTAATGGTCCCTTGGTTTTTAGTTTCAATTGTGGCAATACAAAAGGAGTTCGGCAAACGACTCCTCAGGAGTCTCTCCTTCAAACAATTGCAAATGCAAAAACATTTAGCTCGCCAAGCTGAAATATGAATATCAATTGTGAACCTAGCATTACATAAATCAGTAAACTCTATCCGCCGCTATATGAATCCTGCTACTCTCAACATTACCTTTTCAATATAAGACCAAGTACTTTTAGGAAACATTACGAGATGTGGAATGAAATTTGAGTTTAGTGCATGTATAATGGTCGACAAAAGTTGTTACATAAAACATTTATAGTCGATTTGTGTATAGTAAATGCTCGAAAAATCCACTCACAAGTATCAACAATACATTTTGCAGTATACCTATTGAGGGTCCGATCTTGGAGTATCTACTTTGGAAATCCCTCTTCAAAGAGCTTTTCTATCCCAAAACCAATTTTTATTTGTGTCTTTACTTCAAAAGTATCTATTAAACTAACAATACTAAGATGTTCCATAACACATACCATTTTTTCCCTTGATATCTAGGACTGGCGTTTTGAGTAGGGGAGGCATATTCCAAAATGTATCCTCCTTACAATCCTGTTCGCAAACGGGAGTTTTGTTTTCCAGCATCCTCATCAGATTCACGTACTCTCATCCTCAGCCAATAATCTATTTTAATTTTCCCAAAAACACTACCCATTATATTTTCTTCGAAAGGCTGTAATTTTTCATCATCTAGCAAATCCCTTTCGTTAGGCTTTTTGGTTTTTGGTGAACCAACAACATATTTTAGTTTACAATTAGCTGAATCACTTTGAGGATCCTGCATAGGATACCCAGGAAATCCAGGCACATACATAGGATTTTTAGAAAATCCATGCATTTGTTGATAAACTAGGAAAGGAGTTTTGATAAAAACACCACTACAGGAAATACAGGAATTATGTGTTGTGGGACGAATTTGTGTGGCATGATATTCGGTTTGATATACATTTACACATTTACAGACGGGGTAGTATGAATAAAATTGCTTTGTTGATTGCTTCCCGAATTTGATAATTGCCTACCATTTACACTAGTTCAACAATACACAACGTAACAATTCTACTACTTTTAACAACAAATTCCATAAATTCATTGACTTCCAAATCATCGCATACCTCTACAATATCATTATCCGAATTGTAAGTTACCATAAAATCACTATTAGCATTGATTTCTAGCCTCTCGGATACCGCTTCTAGTAAACATGAATATGATGACAACAATGGTAAAATTAGTGTACGTTTTACACAATTTAAAGGCATATACTTCAACGCACCATCTACTCTTTCACATACACCTCCTTTACACACACGTATTTTGACGGTTTCTTTGACGGATTCCATGGCAAAATTGAGGTTTTTGTGAAAAAATTTGAGTTTTTTAGTGAAAAACACCGAATTAAGCAAGAAATAACAATATAACACGCTTTATCCAAAATCTGCAAGAAAATCTCGCAAAAAACAGAAAATATCGCAAGTTCTATCCACAAGTTTGCGATATTTCATAAAAATATCGAAAATTTTAGATATTTTTATCTAAAATTTGCTATATTTCTCAAAAATATCTAAAATTTGCGATATTTCTTAAAAATATCGCAAATTTTTGATATTTTTGAGAAAATTAATTTTTGCAATATTTGCTAAAAAAAATTCAAAAAATTTTGATTTTCTTTTTAATTTCGTAAAAGTTTCAAAAGTTGCGATTTTTATGGGTATTATGGCTTTTTGGCAAAAAAATTAGGTATTTTGTGAAGTGAGGTTGAAAAATTGGATTTTCGCTTTCTTTTTTTTTACTAACTTCTGTGACATAATTTTCAAATATCTGCACAATGTTTTTAATAATTTTCAAAAGGAAGAAAAAAAACATTTTGGAAAAATAGAGATAAGCTTTGCTAAGTGGAGCCCACCACTGAACTTAGACGAGAAACTGGGGAGAAAATTACTGCAAATGACCATTTTGAATTGGTTTCTCTTGCAGAGGACCGAAAAATCCCATTTTTCCATTTTGACCAAAGATTTCGCTCCATAGGTGGAGCGAAATATGGATTTTGGAGCGAAATACACGTGTCACCGTCTCAGCATGCCTCGATTACATGAAATTTTAAACGGGCCATAGCAATAAATGATTTCTCTCCATACTTGGAGCGAAATTAATTTTTTAATATAAATAGTTTCTAGTGGGATCGATACTCGTGCTATATTTATTTTTGAGGAGAAGATATCGCTCCATAGGTGGAGCGAAATCCCCTATGTAGAGAAATTAGGGTGTAATGTTTTTTTTAGGGTTAGGGTTTGGTTTGGCATTTTAGGAATTAGGTTTAGTTTTAGAGAATGAAAAAATGATTACGTGCATGTTCGTCGATGTTTTAGCATCTGTATATGTTTTATATATTTATTTTTTATATGTGATGTATGTTCTCTTTAGTGAGCTTTACGTAATGAACACAAATTTGTTGGTAATGTAGTTAAGATGAATAAGATATTATGTATCAAAGTGTGTCACTTGTTCGTATTTTTAAGTTTTGATATTTTAGAGTTTTTGTTCGGTAAATGTATATAATTTATGAATTTGTATTGAAAACATAAAACTAACATTACCCATTAAAATGACTACTACATAGGAAACACCCCATGTACAAGAGTACATGACCAACCTTATTTCGACGATACGATAACATTAAAACTTAAAAAAAATGACAAACATGGTTAGGGTGGTGGTTTTAAGCAATAAAGCTTTTACATTTCTTTGTAGTTCTTGATCAATTGACGCTTTTCTTCCATGCTCCTCAGCAACTCATCTTTGACGCTTTTCAAGTATGTAGCCTTTTTCATGTCTGCCCCTATCATGCACCCTAGAGCGTAGCGACCATACTCGATTAGTTGGTGATTTGGTAATGAAACAAGCCTGTTAATTTCAGCCCTACGGTTTGTAAACCTATCAGCAAAGCGATGCATCAAGCTTAAAATTTGTTCCTCCAGACAAGCCTCTTCATCATGAGCTTCTTGTAGTGCCATAAGGACAGTTAATCTAACATCATTTGGATTAGTAGCCATTGTAGAAAATAAGAAAATGCAATTAACAATGTGTTTGAATGATATATTTGTTTAAACTGAGAGGCTGAGAGGCCGAGAGGCCTTAAGTTAGGTATATATATATAGCATGTTTGAAACTAAGATTTGCATCCATTATTAATTTATCATTTCAGAACAGATGAATTTCCGTACCTGTTTTCAATAGTATTACACCATGAAGGGCGTTTCTCTGGTTTTCCAATAAGGAAATACTTACATGGAAAGATACATGAAGTAGACTTTTTAAACATTGATGATTTTACCAGGGAAGACATGTATAACATAATGAAGAAAATAAGTGATGCTACTGGAGTTGTTGAGAATATCGAGTCAAATGAGTATTTCTGCTATTTCCAAAAACCTAATTGTGATTTAAATGTTGGACTACAACAACTATGGACTGAAGAAGATTACATGGATCTATACATGTATATTGGGCACGGCAAGACGCAATTCCTTCACATATACGTTGTAAAAGAGGAGATAAACGAAGAGTGCGAGGCTTGTAGAGCTAGTTCAAGTGCCGAATCGGAAGGGATTGTAATAATTTAATGACAATTATCATTGTCAATAATGTAATGTAATTTGTGAAAAAAAAATCAAAAATGTTTGATATTTCTGAAAAATATCAAAAAATTTCAATATTTCTTGATGTGTTAGAACACGACTTCGATGTTGGCAAAAAAAATTTAATAAAAACAACATAGCTCAATAAAAATAATAAGAAATAACATAGTTCAATAACATTAATAAGAAATAACATAGTTGTTTAACAATACAATACGATACTCATAGATTATCATATTTCTACATTCCAACTAGAAAATGACTTCACACTTGTATGTTGTCCGAATAAAATCTGGGTGATGGCAACCTACTGACGGGCATCACGGCGTTTATGTCCACCTTTAAAACATCGTGTACATGATTTTTTGTGGTAATTTGTTCCCCTTGGATCTAAAGCGATCACAGTTACGCGGCCTTCCTGGTAAACGTTTGTCCATTACAGGTGGAAGGACAATTATAAGACCATCTGGTTTGTCCATTCTGAAGATGCACAACATCATATATAACCATCGTTGAAATGAAGCCCTCCAACACTAGTCTTTAAACATGAAATAGCCAAAGCAGATTTGCACAAGATTGGCGCAAGTGTCGCATAACAGTAATAAGATGAGCCACAAGGTAAACCCGATAATTGCCATTGTTCACAGCTACATGTCCTCTACGGTTTGTGAAGTCAAGACGGTAATGATTCTTTTGTAAATCAAAATTTGTGCTTATGACAAGAACTTCTCGAGTATACGGACGTACACGACAACGATGCTTCCGAGATTTCGCAACCATCATGGGGGAAAATGTGTACATCTGGGACTTAATTGACTTTGATGTTACCATATTAACTTCCAGGGGGAAGTTTGTTAGCCCTAAAAAAATAATAATATTTAGTATGGTTTGTGAAGTATTATGCAAACATAAGAAGAACAGTTGTTGATTTCTCGCATGCACCCCCGAACGAATATTCACCAAGCCCTAATGACAAGAAGCAATGGTATAGTTGGTGTGGTTTGACTTCTACAAAATTCCGCTGTGCACGTTAATGACAGGTAGAAGATTGTTCAAGCTACATCAAAGTTTTAGAATCTGCTTAAGATAGGGATGTTGGTTTGGGGGGAAGCCGATTCAAAAACTTCGCCAAAAAGGAGTCTATGAAGAAAGCTTTTCAAGACATGCTGCATGGATTGGGGGAAGTTAATCCAACTCATGCATACTAAAATGGTTCAAGAACAAGTAAAGACAATGAAGATCCAAGCTGGAATACAAGTTTTAAGACGAGGAGAACTCAGAAGACAACTTCAGCTGTGGAAGCGCTTTGGAAGACTATATTACGTTGTTATTTGTACTTGTTAGGAACATTGTAAGTAATTCCGTAAGTCCACATATTGGGGGAAGATTGTTAGCCCTAAAATATGGTGACTTATCTGGAATTACATTTATCATTTATAGTCGTGTCGGGTTAGTTTAGCTAGTAAAGCCCGAGACTATGAATACCCTATCCATACTTCCATGGAGGGGTGAAGCTCACTTTTGTAAGGTGAAAGTGTGTGTGTGTTTTCTCTCAAGCACACACCTCTTCCCATTTTTCATCTTTTCTCTCTAATAAACATGGCTGATTATTTGTTTTATTTTATCCAACCTCCTGATCCAGTTTGTTGCTGTTTATACATGTCATTTAAATATAACAGTAATAGTCCCTTGGTTTTTTAGTTTCAAATTGTGGCAATACAAAGGGAGTTCGGCAAACGACTCCTTAGGAGTCCCTCTCAACAATTGCAAAGCATAACATTTAGCTCGCCAAGCTTGAGAATATGAAATATCAATTTTGAACCTAGCATTCATATCTGTCATAATCTCTTTCCCCCTATATATCCTGCTACTCTCAGACATTACCTCTTTCAATATATGACCAAGTACTTTTGGGGAAGCATTACGATGATGTGGATGAATTTGAGTTTTAGTGCATGTATGATGGTCGACAAAAGTTGTTACATAAAACTTTTTATAGTCTTTTGGTATATATGCTCGAAAAATCCACTCACATGTGTCAACAATACATTTTGCATATACCCTTTGAGGGTCCGATCTTGGGTATCTAATTTGAAATCCCTCTTCAAGAGCTTTTTTCTTGATACCCAAGACTAGATGTTCCATAACACATACCTTTTTTCTTGATATCTAGGACTGGCGTTTTGAGTAGGGGAGGCATATTCCAAAATGTATCCTCCTTAAAATTCTTGTTCGCAACGGGAGTTGTTTCCGCATCCTCATCAGATTCACTACTCTCATCCTCGCCAGATAATCTTTTTATTTTCCCAAAAACACTACCCATTATCTTTTCTCCGAAAGGCCGTAATTTTTCATCATCTAGCAAATCCCTTTCGTTAGGCTTTTTGTTTTTTGGTGAACCAACAACATGTTTTAGTTTACGATTAGCTGAATCACTTTGAGGATCCTGCATAGGATACCCAGGAAATCCAGGCACATACATAGGATTTTTAGAAAATCCATGCATTTGTTGATAACTAGGAAGATTTTGATAAAAACCACCACTACCAGGAAATACAGGAATTTGTGTTTGGCGAATTTGTGTGGCATGATATTCAGTTTGATATACATTTACAGACGGGGTAGCATGAATAAAATTGCTTTGTTGATTGCTTCCCGAATTTGATGATTGCCTACCATTTACACTAGACTCAACAATACACAACGTAACAATTCTACTACTTTTAACAACAAATTCCATAAATTCATTGACTTCCAAATCATCACATACCTCTACAATATCATTATCCGAATTGTAAGTTACCATAAAATCACTATTAGCATCGATTCCTAGCCTCTCGGATACCGCTTCTAGTAAACATGAATATAATGACAACAATGGTAAAATTAGTGTACGTTTTACACAATTTAAAGGCATATACTCCAACGCACCATCTACTCTTTCCCATGCACCTCCTTTACACACACGTATTTTGACGGTTTCTTTGACGGATTCCATGGCAAATTTGAGGTTTTTGTTAAAAAAAATTGAGTTTTTTAGTGAAAAACACGGAATTAAGCAAGAAATAACAATATAACACGCTTTATCTAAAATCTGCAAGAAAATCTCACAAAAAATAGAAAATCTCGCAAGTTTTATCCACAAGTTTTCGATAACAAGTTTTCGATATTTCAAAAAAATATCGAATTTTTGCGATCTTCTGAAAAATATCTAAAATTTGCGATATTTTCAAAAAATATCGCAAATTTTAGATATTTTTATCTAAAATTTGCGATATTTTTCAGAAATATCGAAAATTTGCGATATTTCTAAAAAAAATCGCAAATTGAAGATAAAAAAATCTAAAATTTGCGATTTTTCTATAAAATTTGCGATTTTTAATAAAATTTGCGATTTATTTTAAATTTTGCGATTTTTTTATAAAATATCGCAAATTTTGCGATATTTTCTAAAATTATCGCAAATTTTTCGATTTTTTTCTCAATTTCGCAAAAGTGACGAATTTTGCGATTTTTATGGGTATTTTGGCATTTTGGCTAAAAAGTTGGGTATTTTGTGAAGTGAGGTTGTAAAATTGGGTATTTTTGTGATTTTCCCATAAAAAAAATATAGATGGTGCCAAATACCCATAATACCCATAAGCATTTATAAATTAGTTTTGATTTTTTATCTTAGAAAACGCCACATGTCCTACTCTCATTGGTGCCTATTGTTATTCATTTTAAAAGTGTTCACCACATGAACATAAATATACATATATATATATATATATATATATATATATATATATATATATATATATATATATATATATATAGAAGAGAGAGAGAGAGAGAGAGAGAGAGAGAGAGAGAGAGTTAAGATCAAATGAGAAGTTTTCTTAAAATAAGAAGTAACTATAACCGCATATCCGAGATGCATCGACTTAAATTAGATGCATCTCTATAATCTTAGATGCATTATAATGTGTTTTCTAGCTTTTAATTAGATGCATATACATATTTTAGATGCATTTCATGATTTCTCTTATTTTTTGGTCCTCTACATGTGTCAAAATCATGAAAATCAATTTGCACAATCTACACATCAAATTAACTTTCGAAACTCTATATGGTGCATCTAGATGAATAGAAATGCATCTAATGAAAGTCGTTGCATCTCAAATGTGTGGTTTTAATCACTTCTCACCACTCTTTATTTTAATTTACTTCTAACTGGATCCCTACTATATATATATATATATATATATTAATTAATTAATTGTAGCTAATTTAGTCATGAATCGGTTTGATATGACTCAGGGATTGCTTATTTAAGTGCTTATTAAAGTGCTTTTTTGTGATCAACCCAAAGCAACGTGTTTTAACCCGTACAAAGTTTATTCCTGTTACCCAACCTGTTCATTTTGTTATTTAGTCAGAGCATTGAATGCGTGAGATTTTTACCAAATGCTCTGTGGTGCACTTTTGACAGTGCGGCGCATGGTGAAGCGGCTGCCGTTGAAGCTGTCTGTCTTCTTAACGAGCTCATTTGCGGCTTCATGTTTAATGGATTAGGATATTGTGTACAGGTCAGCATTAGCTGATTGATTTATTAGACATGGTTACTGATTCTGAGGGGTGTGATGGAGGCCTTTCGTCTGTGCTATGTGGCTCCCAGATTTCTTGTGTTGATTGTGAGCCACCAAAATAAGGAAAAATAATAGAATATACCACACTTTTAGTAACTGGAGGACTGAATCACTCAAGACAAAAGCAAACAATACCCCACAAGTTTAAGTCATCCTAGTAAAGTTCCGTTTGACTCATCATCATCTAAAAACCAATCTACTTGGTTTGCTTGGATCAAGTTGAAGCATTTCACTTAATGATACTCGTGACTCGTGGATGAATAGCCCCATGGTTATTAGTGCTGCTAGTGGGTCGGCTGTACATTGTTAGTAAAGTTCACCTAGGGCTGGCATGGTCGGTTCGGGTTGATTTGAATAGTTTTTTTCAGGTTCTGATAGTCTCCTTTTGCACCCAATTTAATTTTGTGTCGGGTTTGTGTTGTTTTCGTTTCATTTAAGACATGTCAGTCCAGTCCAGAGTGTGACCCCATGAGAAAAAATGTGATAGGCATAGAATGAGATTGTTAGCGCTGCGACTCTAAGAAGATATACAAATTCCAATGGTGGTTTGCTTTTTATGCTGTGTCTGGTAAAATATTAGGATTTAGATACACCTAGCTTTCTACGCTTTTAAATTTTAGTATTCCATATGGCTTATTTTCCAAGTCAACTTGTTTCACCAAAACCCAACATGAATCATTTCATGTTGAATAATTTTTTACCCAATGTAATTTCTTGTCACGCTCGATCAGTTTATTATATCAAGATTTTTGAGCCTTTTATACATTTAGATTGGTATCTAGTCCCCAATGGGACGTCTTGTTTTTCTTAGATCACCATCACTTACTTTTACCAGTTAGTCCTTAATCTTAGATTTTTCTTAGAATCACCCGCTACACTAATATTTCCATTTTCATTTGGAGCTCGTTATGCAAACAAGCCATGGTTCTTGTAAAAGACATCAACATACTTAAATACGTACACACATACATGTCTATCGGCAACACAACCTTTACTTGTAATATTGCATAATGATCATCAAATTTACATATACTCTACTCATTTTCCAGGTACAAAGTTGGTGGCATAAGCCCATGCGTTGTTAGCTACTGGGTCACTAAGATGGTCAGATAAGTTCTCAATTGGTCCCTTTCCTGTCACGATAGCCTGAACGAAGAACCCAAACATGGAAAACATCGCCAATCGACCGTTTTTAAGCTCCTTAACCTTCAACTCGGCAAATGCTTCAGGATCGTCGGCCAATCCAAGTGGGTCAAAAGATCCTCCAGGGTAAATACTGTCAAGCCCTTCTCCAAGTGGCCCCCCACCAACGCGGTACCCTTCAATGAGGCCCATAAGCACTACTTGAGAAGCCCAGATGGCTAAAATGCTCTGGGCATGGATCAAATTCGGGTTACCGAGGTAGTCGAGCCCACCTTTTGAGAAAATTTGGGAACCTGCCTTGAACCAGACAGCTTCACCGAATTTGACACCATTCTTTGAAAGAAGCTCGGGGAACACACACCCGAGAGCACCGAGCATGGCCCACCTAGAGTGGATCACCTCAAGTTCACGGTTCTTGGCGAATGTCTCTGGGTCAGCTGATAGTCCAGCAGTGTCCCACCCGTAGTCACCAGGGAATTCACCAGTCAAGTATGATGGGGTTTGCTCCGAGAATGGGCCCAAGTACTTGGGTCGGTCAGGTCCGTACCTATCATAACAATTTTTAGTTTTAGTTAGTTTTCGTTAGAAAACAAGTCTACTTGTCGGGTTCATTTATCATATATTTTGAGCCTATCACACATTGTGATTGTTATCAAGTCTACGGGATCCGGCACTTTATTTTACCCGTTAGTCCTTAACCGTAAAAATTGCCTTTTTTACTACTAGGATCACCCTCTCTACCATCATACTACGCCAATCCTTTTTTTTTCGTTGTGGCTTGTTTCGCAAACAAACGTTCTTGTCAAAGGCATACCACGTACACAAATAAATAGACAAATACATGCTATTGATAACACAACCTCTACTTGTAATATTGCATAATGATCATCGAATTTACATATACTCTACTCATTTTCCAGGTAAAAGTTGGTGGCATACGCCCACGCATTGTTAGCTGCTGGGTCACTAAGATGGTCAAATAAGTTCTCGATTGGTCCCACCTTTCCTGTTACAATGGCCTGATCAAAGAACCCGAACATGGAAAACATGGCTAACCGGCCGTTTTCAAGCTCCTTAACCTTCAACTCAGCAAATGCCTCTGGATAATCAGCCAATCCAAGGTCATAAGCTGATAAAAGGGAATCATTGCGGTATATTTTATTTTTTCTATTTTGTCCACTTGGTTCTCAGATAAGAGACATAATTTTGCAACATTCCTTTGTTGTTTGTCTTTAATGAATAGCATATTCAAGTGGTGCGAACTTAGAGAGAGCTTTTATCTTGTTCTAATTGTTCATCAAAACTTTTGATACAATAAAAAAGCTGGATTATTCCCAGATAGTCAAACAGAATCGGGCATCATTTTAATTTCCACGTGTAATTAGGAATTTGGTTTCAAGCATTTGTTTAATTTGGTTTTAGAAACACCTTGAAAATGGATGTGATGTGTCTTGAACTCGTTAAAGTCTGTCTTTTGTCTAGCTTCAGCTAAAAAATGGTTGATTCTCTTGATCGAAATACAGTTTGTTTCTTTGTCATGAAGGTGCGTCAAGATTGATAACCTGTGCCCTAACTCATCTTTTCTCGGGTCTCCTGCAGCTATAAACCGTAATATCCAAGCAACTATACACCGTACTACCCATAAAATTTAGTTGCTAATTTGTGATAGAAGGTAGTAAGTGGGATTTAAGCAACTATACACCGTACTACCCATAAAATTTATATGCTTTCGAAACTTAACAAGCCACCTCTCAGACTTCCCTTTTTTCAAGCCATTTCTAAAAATTTCAAATGTAAATCATTTTCCAGTTTTCAAATCATGTGTAAAACCAAGCGTAAAACCAAGCGTGTTACTGAAGTCGTATTGGCAAAAACAACACTACAATATATAACAACTCCAAAAATGTTATTGTTGCAATTTCATGGTACGTCCAGAGTTTCCTGATTACGAGTATTTATTGAGACAAGTAACTGAAATACACATTTCAAAATTCGATAGTTCCTTGTACATTAGCAACAGTGTCTCCATCATGATCAACGGTTGAGGATGAACGGCTAATCATCTCAAAAGGTCAATATGCAGCAATTCTTCCTTGCTCAAACAAATAAAAGTTGGTCGCGGCTTGATTGAGCCCCCTTTGAAAAAAATGGCCTTCACAAATATTTTAGTATTTAAGCATTATATATGAGAAAAGAGAATTAGAAGCGGAAAATAGCATTCATTAATATATACTTGGGTCAAAAGGGAAAGCAAGATACGTACAGGCCACTTAAAATGACAGCAAACAGGGCGGTCACAGTTTCTCCACCGTGAGCTTTTCGATGTGTAACCAAAAACCTTCCAACATAAAGTTGCAAGGCACAAGAGCAGATTGCAAGCCCGTATGTGAATCCAAGCCCAAGTCCTTGTACAAGACTTATTAATATACCGTATCTTAATGTAGCTTGTAATGAAGCTGCATAAGAATATTTTGCTAATGTTTCATTGGTAAAAGCATATAAGGTCCTAACAAAGGAAACTGCCTGCAAAATGAAAAGTAATACTACATTAGCTTAATTCATCGAGGTTCTTATTCAAATAATATGGTCGACTGTTGTGACTTATTAAGCGAAGAAGGGGTTTATTTATCAAGTCATTAGGAGTTTGCTTTTACTATTTAGCTTCCATTGTTCCATACTTCCCTACAATATTCCTTGACATTAAGATTATTGCCCCATTCAAAAGAAATCTCTCATTCAGCAGACTCAATCATAAATGATTTTTCAAGTGCCACTTATTTGGTACAGAGCACATATCCATCCAGTGATCCAGGCCCTTTTGCTAGTAAGGGAGCAATTATTCATACAGTCTGACAAACAGACCCATCGGGAAGGAAAACCTAAGACCAGATTAGACTAGACGGGCCATACCCAAAAGGTTATGATCTAGTTGCTTTCTCTCTAACCTATATAATTAGTACATATGTGATAACACATCTTGGTGTATAACACAGTTAAAAGACAATACCAAGGCATTATAAAACCACAAACAAACTATAGATGTTATTAAACAACACGGACAGAATATAGCTACTACCACCGCTATGGTATTCACTTGATCAAAGAGGGAACAGGTAACAAGGTAAATAGAGTAACCTGTTCAGCAACTCTTGTTGCTTCAGCATAAGCATCTTGGATATTCTCAGCAAGCCTGTGCAGAAATATATTTGATATTCCTCCTGCTGCAACAATAAAGGGTCCAGTGGCTAAAGTGATAAGGGCAATTTGCCAACAGTTGATGAAGTCGATTGCAAGGCCACTGAAGAATGTAGCCATGTTATGAATATAGTTTCCAACCTGCAATATTGAAAATAATCAGCTATATCAAATCACCACATGCTTGATTACCATAACCAAATATCAGCGGACCTCCTACCTTTTCACTAAGAGCAGACTGGATAAGTAATACATCACTCAATACTTGGTTCACAATGTCTCCGTTATTACCATAAGTATCGAAAAAACTCATATCTTGATTAAGTAGTACTTGTACATATCTTGACGTGATAACGGTTGTCTGTCTTTCTCTGGTAAGAATCCAACATGACACCTCTGAATGCAAAAAAAATAGAAATCACAGCTGATATAAGAAATTATCTACGTGAATGCAAAAGGGAAATGCAACTATTTTATTAGACTATTTACCTATCCAGCCAGCAGCAAAAACACCACCAGCAATATAGAGAAGGATGAGAGCAAGCTGCAGAAATCATGATTCAAATGTCACTTGATGGACCGAAAAAATCAGTGCTTCAAGAAGAAATATCAGTGCAATATGAATTTATAAAAGGTCATTACAACGTATTCACTATCTATGTGTCAAACTAGCTATCCAAGACAGCTCTGAAGCATATCTAGATATGGTTTAAATGATACTCGTATATCTTAAATTTTGTGTCTATAGTGATAAAACTTACTGTAATTCTTTAGCTTATGTTTCATAACCTTACGAAACACGATTTTATAATTATTTCAGAGACATTCTAGAATAAAGTTATTATGATTGTCAACTTAGGCCTTTAGCAACCAATAAGCTTTGGGAATTCAACTTTTTAAGCTTGCCTCCGACAAACACTTTAGAGCTAGACATGCATCTGATCATTTGAAAGATAGAAGGACTAGCACCAGTAATTTCATGATTGATGTGCTTACTGACAGTCATAGATTGCTATAGTATACCACGAGCTCTGTTAAAGAACGCCATGGTCGAATATTCTAACCTAAAACACAACACATCAAACAATATCAAATCAAAGGCCCACGACAAAACTCACCCAATCAAAAACCCAAACACAACACTCCCAGTAAAAAAAAAGTAATCTTTAAACACAGTTAACATCAACAACACAAAAGGTCAGCTTTTATAAAAACATCAAAAATAATACTATACACAAAAACATAAACACTCTGTACTTAAAAGCCTAAAACACATAAATTTATTCCGCAAAAATATTGTCAAAACCATTTCCTTGAGACCCAAATCATAAAACCAACATTAAACAGCAACATCACAGCTTTTAATGATCAATAACCACAACAAACTTATAATAAAAGTAAAACACACAGCATATAAAGCAAACTTCCTTAAACATAGGTTACATCATAACAAAACAATCAGCCTGCACAAAAAAAAAATCATCTTTTAAATAACCCTTAAAAACATTAAACATACATACTAAATACCTGCAACCCTAAAAATAAAGAAACATATCTGACAAATACAAAACATAATCATTTTCATTTCTAACAGAAAACTAAAACCATATCCTTAATACCCAGATCATGGAACCAAAGACAAAACATAAACATCGTACTGATCTGATCATTAAATATCACCTGATACTCAAAATTCGTTTGATCAATACTATAAACAGTCAAACCATTGATTATTTGACTATATATGGCTTGGAAAGAGAAGCAATAGTACCTACATTTAATTGATCCAAAAGTGACTATTTTGCACTTAAACCAATCTTAATGATAGAAAAAAATTTCACAATAGCCACCATTTCATTAAATAAAACTAGATATGTAAATATCAATAATCACTATCAGGACATGTTTGAGGTTTCCTTAATAAAATGACCCATCAAATGTAAAATGACCCTTTAATAAAGATGATAATAAGTTTCGAGGATTTACATGTAACATGGCCCTTTATATAAGTAGACAATGGACGATTATACACAATACTTCTAAAACTACCCAAACTAATCATCTGATACCTAAATGAGAAAAGTAATAAAAATTGTGCTCAATAAAAAGCCACAAAGACGACACACTAGAAATGACTATAATGTAACTATTCAGTTAAAAGAATCCATATGAAATATTGACAAAAAGATCACATAGAGCAAAATAAATAAAAAATGCAATAAAGAAAGAACAATACCAAAACTTTCGAATAATCATCTCCAAACATGACTTTGAAGAATGTAGTAGCCACGGGTGATGGATTTTTCTTTTGTTTATGCATTGTGATGCAATTCTGGGTGCACTCTTCACATGTCTCATCCATTGGATCCTCATTCTTCTTCTCGTCGATTTGGATGATTCGAATAATTTGGGGTTTAGGTGTTAGGGAGTGAAATTGAATTTAGGGGTTGTTTTTATGGTGGTGAGGTGGATATGTGTCGGTATGTGTGTTTGGGGAAGATGGTGTTGACGGTGAAGACGAGGATGAAGATCATTTGTGTTTTTCTGTGTTTAGTTTATGGGATTTGTATCTGTGTATATGTGTGTGAATTTGGTTATAAAAAGTACTCTATTGATTATTTGGCAAAAACTAGAAGTAAGAAAATGGTAAATAGACTTTGCTTTAAATATAAGTTTGCTTAAAAGACAAGTCGGGCACTTTTTGTACTTAAATATTAAAATAAGGATTCTTTAGTTATAATATTTTATGAAATAATGTTTTATTTTGAGATAGGATTGCATTCTAAGATTTTTTTTTTTTGTACAAATGGAATTTCCCCTATATTTGTAGGTCCAAGTTGTATCTTATTTTCTACTCTACTCTTCTTTTTATGCATACACTACAATATTCTCGCATCATTTTGTATAGTGGACATACAACACTAAAGCTGCCCAAAACACACAAAAGAAACACAAACACAAAAACACAAGACATCTTTGAAAGATGACGTCATCACTGACAGTCCTCACAATAATACTCTCACTCAACTCCATACTCCTAACCTCAGCTCACTACTTCCCCCCACCATCACCGGAGTTCGTGTCCGAATGGAAATCAGCACGCGCCACCTACTACGCAGCAGCGGACCCACGCGACGCGGTGGGTGGCGCGTGTGGATACGGGGACTTGGAAAAAGCAGGGTACGGGAAAGCAACAGCAGGACTAAGTACAGTGTTGTTTGAGAAAGGACAGATCTGTGGGGCATGTTTTGAGGTGAAATGTGTGGAGGATCTCAGGTGGTGTATTCCTGGGACTTCTATTATTGTCACTGCTACTAATTTCTGTGCTCCAAATTATGGGTTTCCGAGTGAAGGTGGTGGGAAATGTAACCCTCCTAATGAGCATTTTGTTTTGCCTATTGAGATTTTTGAAAAGATTGCTATTTGGAAGGCTTCTAATATGCCTATTCACTATCGGAGGTACTATACTACCACTCAATCCGTCCCATTTTAATTGTTCACCTTTCCATTTCGTGTTATCTCAAACTAATTGTCCCGCTAGTAAATATAGATATGGATACTGAATACTCATCAAGTTTAACATATCGCCCTTGGAGTTATTACCAAACTTATTGTCCGCCTCGTGCAAAGTGACAAAACACGAGAAAACATGCATTGAAAATCAACACCTGTCTATTCTTTTCGCGTTTGATACCTTTGGTTTCCTTCCACATGAGGTGAAAACAGCAATGTCATGACCCATAGATCCACAAATGTGGTTTTCCAAAAGATTAGCTTTGCAATACAAAAAGGGCTAGCGGCTAGCCTTCCACCACTATGTAAATAATAAGTTATTATACATGAAAAATATTCAATAAAGCATTAATTAACTAGGGGTTTTGCGTTGTGCTTAATTTCTACTCAATGAGAGTTTTATGCTTAATTTGGGTTTTGTTAATGATAGTTCTTTAAGAGCATAAGGTACGGTTTGTGCCACAGGGGTGGTGCCGTGGGAAAAGTGGTGTCGTGCCACCTCTAGCACTTTTTCCTACAACACGAGAGCCTATCACTCAGCACAAAACACCTACCGTAATTCTAGTGCCATGGGACACGCTATAGCCCACACATAGCCCACTAAAACACAAATACAACACAAAAAACAAAAACAAAATCAAGAAATCCCACCGCGCGGGCTGGTGGGTACGACGCGACCCCAACCACCCATGGCACGGTATGGCCTTAGCGTCATAGAAGTGGTGTTGTGGTACCACACGAGCTCACCAGCTCACTGTACCTTCCTCTCTAAGACTAAGCACAATGGCCACCTCTCCCTCACCTTCCACCTCAGTGTCACATACTCACATCAACACACATACTCACATCAACACATCACCACTCCCCTCACTTTTCACCCACAATGGTTATCACTCCCCTCATCACCATTAAAAATACCACTCTATACAAACATACCCCACACACTCACAAATCAAATGAATAACAATAAAAACACACATGACGCCCACATATGCACAATGCCCGAGTGGTCACCTGCCTCATCCTTCGTCCCTTTTTTTTGTACATCGCGCGTGACAAAGGGAGGGATACAATGGGGGTGGTGCGTGAGGGGGTTGGCGAAGGGTGACCCCTCACACCCCCCATTGTAACCGGCCTAAGAAGATACATTTTGTTACACAAAAAGTATGAGTCATTGTGATTGGATGATAGTTCCTAAAAAATGGGATAAATTGCACAATTCCCGAAAAATATAGATAGATAACCAACAATTTATTGTGATTATATGGAGTGATTTATTACAACCAATTGTAATAAAATACAACCTATTAAGGATAGTTCTTAGGGTTGTCGTTAACAAAACTCAAATTAAGCATAAAATTGTTGTCATCCTGTAGAAAGTAACAAAGAGAAAACGGTAATGATTTATGTTTTCCTTAAAGTGTGTGTTGTTTTATCGGGAGACGATTATTTTAGGACGGCGGAGTATGTGCATCTATGGAGAATAATGGTTTGTGTTAGTGTTCTGTTTATAGTTTTGTAATGTGTTAGGAATTGCTTGATATAGAAATCACTACCTTTTCAAAACGTAAGTAGTTAGAGAATAGTGTGTGGCAAACTGATTGGAAAACATGATTCTTCCTAAAGAGAAAACACAGTTTTGAAAGACAACTTTTTGAAAATGCAACTCCAAACAACCCCTTGATTTGATAAGAAAATAGATGCTAAATTTTAGGTTGAGACAAAATGTGGTGCACAATCACATAGAGGTGGCCAAGTTGGTAAAATCTAGTTCCAATCGTGCTTGGTGCAAACAAAACAAGCCAAAACTGGCCACGCCAAACTCCCCTAAGTGGAGGGCTTTACCTTTTTTGAAGTCTGTGTGGCGGTGGGCTCATGTCCCGTGGATTAGTTGGCCAAAGGGTCGGAAACCTTGGCTTAAGGCCTCATGCAAGTATGAGTAAGGTTAGGTGGGCGATTTTAATCATGTTTTGCACACTAGTGCTGGTTTATAGAAGTAATTGGACTAGTTTTTTCTTATCATTTTGCGGTACTTATTGATGTTAAGTGTGCGGCAGATAGTTTTTTCTTATCATTTTGCGGTACTTATTGATGTTGAGTCTATTGAGACAAGGTGTACCGAGGTTAGCTACCGGGAACTACATGTTGCCCATGTAGAACCAGTTACTTTTAGTTGCTGCTTCTTTGATGCTCTGGCCTACAATTATGATATAATATAGTATCATGGAGCTTTATTACAGGGGATTTACATATAAGTTATATCTTGTAGTGGCAAAGAGCTTAGATGGACTTAAGGGGTGTTTGGTTTAGCTGATTTGTGGGGGATTATTGCCTTAATGAAAACTGGGAAAACCAATAAGCTTGTTTTCATGTGCTTGTGACCTTATTTGAGCATATGGATAGAGACCATACCGGGAAGTTGAATAGGCCATAAGCTGTTAACTGAACTCATCAACTTTTCCAACTTTCAGTAAAGGCGATAAGCCCTACAGATTAGCTAAACCAACCCCTGAGCACAACTGAATCTATATGCACAATAGATTGAGACTCAAGGCTCCCGCCTTTTGTGTGTTGTTTTGTTTAATTTAGGTTGGACTTGAATTCTGGCGCCCATCAAGATGAACATTGGTTTCAAATAATTCTTTTTTTAAAAGTATTGCCTCTATGTTGACAGGATCAAATGCAGAAAGGAAGGAGGGATTCGTTTCACTATTGATGGAGGTGGAGTATTCATATCAGTGCTTATCAACAATGTTGCTGGTGCAGGAGACGTATTGGCTGTGAAGATTAAGGGCTCAAGAACCGGTTGGCTTCCAATGAACAGAAACTGGGGACAGAATTGGCATGTAAATGCGGACCTCAAAAATCAACCACTCTCGTTTGAAGTGACAAGTAGCGATGGACTAACTGTTACATCTTATAATGTTGCTCCAAAAGAGTGGAATTTTGGACAGAGCTTTGAGGGCAAGCAGTTCCAGTCTTAGAAAATTTTCCACTTTTTATATACTTGATCTTAAGCACAGAGCGTAGTCTTTTTGGTATGCCTTTTGGACCTGATTTTTACCTATTGTGCAATTTTGTTAATTGTATAAAACAAACTCTAGATTTAAGAAAAGTTTCCTTTTCAACTCGTTTGTTAATCAATGCTCAGGGTAGATAGGTGTGATCATATTTGACAGATTTTGTAGCGGTGCATTCAAGAAAAGCAAATGAGACTTGGCGTGAACAAAAACCAGACAGATAACGTATTACGCGTTTTTGTTTTGTTTTGATATTTTTGATGTATTTTCTTGACTTGAATTAGATATGGGAATAGAAATTTGTTCACATGAGAAGGGTTATCATGTTTAATGAGCTACAAAGATGTTCTTTTAATTCAAATAACAATGCTTTACTTCAGTTTGAAAAAATAAACACAATTACATAATAGTGTCACTCGATCAACAAGAGCATGCATATATTTTGCATAGGTACATGCTATTTTGGATGTACAAACTGTATCGGAAATTACAAACTACTCCATCCGTTCTATGACAACCACATTTTTTGGCTTAACAAGGAAGCGTCTGAATGTCAACCAAGCACAAAAATGCCTTTTCAGACAAGTGAATCTAGTGGATGAACTAAGAAGGAGATTAATATAACAGATTTGCCTAGAGTTCTTGGGTTCGAACTTGGGAGAAAATTAATCCCCCATTGGCCACGGAGGTTCATCTGCGCCGACTCTGGGCTATCCAAAATTATAGTCGCCCTGGGATTAGTCGGCTCGTAATGTCGAGTTAGAAACCCAGATATACCCAAAACTCTAGGCAGCAAGAAGTTATACTTGCTTTATTAAATTTTCTTAAAAGGGAACGTTTCAAATTCCATGGATTATCGCAATATCAAGGGTAGTAAAGTTAGTGGTAACAGTTGCGACTTCATAACACAATAAAGAAGCATGTTCCTCAGAAGGAACAAGTATTGGGAGTAGAATATTTAAGGCTGATAAAATCTTGATCAGTTAAGAGGCTTAATGGCTAATATAAACTTCAAGAATGGAACTGATGAGTAAGTTCAATTGGCTAAGAGCCAAAGACACAAGTACTAACTATATGATGGCAGTGCAACAGAACAAATTAGATGAGAACATGAGGTAATCTTAAAGATTTGAGAAACACCTTGTTACCCGTAGGCTGCACGAGCAGGAAACAAGAATTACTTCGATTAAAAAACGTATGAAACAAGAGCTTTTCTTGAGTTGGATAACTGAGATTCAAGAATGTAAGTAAAATAAATTCAAGGTCAAATGAATAAACAGAACTCCATTGACATGAGAAGCATACATATATAAGTGAATCTCTTTATACCTGTTTAATTTTTATAATTTTTTTTAAACAGGTTCGATCTTTAGAATTATCCAAAATATCTCAACAAGTTTCTTGTATTACAAACTAGCTACAGCAGATTAGCAATGAATGAATCAGAAAGTGTAGAGGTGAACTCAATAATAGATAAGGTAATGCTGCTAATCTAAACATTTAATACTGCTAATAAATGTTGCATAACATGTGCTTTGTTTAATCCAGCCTTTGATGTTCCTCAAAATATTCAATTTTGTGTTAACACAGCTTGCGATGTCATGTTGAACATGACATCAGAGCCGAAAAGTATCGCCAGACTACATAATCTTCTACAGTGTTTGGAAACTCATCCATAGCTAAAGGCAAAAAGATTATGTTAGACCTTTGGTGGGGGGTCGCTGCAGCATTCAGGCTTTGACAGTCATAAATATCTTAAAGGGCTGTTTGGGTTAACTTATTTAAACTTGTCTGTTCTGGTACAGCTAATAAGCCTAGCGGTAAGGTCTGTGGTATCCTCACAAGAGGTCCAGGGTTCAAACCTTGCTAGGTGTGTACATTTGGGGTGGTCCGGGAAAGGTCGGATACGGTCGTGGTATTAACCCAGTGAGCCCGCGTACTTCTAAGTAAAAAAGGCTCGCCCTCCCCGGGTAACCTGAACATGGAATACCTCATCCATTTACCCGTTTTACAGCTAATAAGCCCTTTTACGTATTTGGTGCAAAAAATAAAATGAAGCTGTACTCGTCAGCTCCATAAATATATTTTAATAAGTTGTTTTAAAGCAGCTTGTGGCGTTTGAGATTGCTTTTTAAAATGCTTATTTACTTTGGAAATAAGCATGTACAACCTGCTTTTTTTTAATCGTTTCTTCTACAGAAACAAATAGAATAAATTTTCAAAAGTGTTTGGAATTGCTTATCTGCTTTGAAACAATGAAATAAGCAGACAATCACTTAAATAAGCAGTGCCAAACAGCCCCTAAAAGGTCTTATGCTTATTTAAAGTTAGTTTATAGGAGATGCCAAACACTATCTCTTGCATTATGTTTTGATATAACACACATTAATAGACTGTTTAAGCCGGCTTTAACATTCATACACTTCTGAACACTTATGTTCAATGATGTTAAATAGGCCGACTTAAACATAATTGTGTTCTGGTACAGCTAATAAGCCTAGTGGTAAGGTCTGTGGTATCCTCACAAGAGGTCAAGGGTTCAAACCTTGCTAGGTGTGTACATTTGGGGGTGGTCAGGGAAAGGTCGGAAACAGTCCCGGTATTAACCCGGTGAGCCTGCGTACTTCTAAGTAAAAAAGGCTCGCCCTCCCGGGGTAACCTGAACATGGAAAACCTCATCCAGTTACCCGTTTTACAGCTAATAAGCCCTTTTACGTATCTGGTGCAAAAAAAATGAAGCTGTGCTCGTCAGCTACATAAATATATTTTAATAAGTTGTTTTAAAGCAGCTTGTGGTGTTTGAGATTGCTTTTTAAAGCAGCTTGTGGGGACTTGGGATGGGGTAGGGGGTCGCTGCAGCATTCAGGCTTTGACAGTCATAAATATCTTAAAGGGCTGGTTGGGTTAACTTATTTAAACATGTAATTGTGTTCTGGTACAGCTAATAAGCCTAGCGGTAAGGTCTGTGGTATCCTCACAAGAGGTCAAGGGTTCAACCTTGCTAGGTGTGTACATTTGGGGGTGGTCAGGGAAAGGTCGGAACAGTCCCGGTATTAACCCGGTGAGCCCGCGTACTTCTAAGTAAAAAAGGCTCGCCCTCCCCGGGTAACCTGAACATGGAAAACCTCATCCATTTACCCGTTTTACAGCTAATAATCCCTTTTACGTATTTGGTGCAAAAAAAAAATGAAGCGGTGCTTGTCAGCTCCATAAATATATTTTAATAAGTTGTTTTAAAGCAGCTTGTGGTGTTTGAGATTGCTTTTTAAAGTGCTTATTTACTTTGGAAATAAGCATGTACAACCTGCTTTTTTTAATCGTTTCTTCGTTTAATAGTGTTTGGAATTGCTTATCTGCTTTTAAACAATGAAATAAGCAGACAATCACTTAAATAAGCAGTGCCAAACAGCCCCCTAAAAGGTCTTATGCGTATTTAAAATTAGTTGATAGGAGATGCCAAACACTATCTCTTGCATTATGTTTTGATATAACACACATTGATAGGCTGTTTAAGCCCTAACATTCATACAGTTCTGAACACTTACGTTCAATGATGTTAAATAGGCCAACTTAAAGACTTATGCTCACCCACACACATATCTATGTACTTATCTATTCCAAGAAACTTCCCGGTTCTCAACCAGTAAATGAACATATACAGCCTTTAGAGAAAACAGATTACGTTAGATGGAAACTCGAAATGATGAAAGAGGGTTACCTCTCCTGTAATCCAATCTTTCTTTGTTGTATGGAGAAATCCCAGGGTACACAGTTATTGGTATGTGAGATAAAAATAGAAGATGCATTCAACACCACAACTAGAGGAGCACACTCTTATATCAGAATATCATAACAACATGGAACATAATCGAGAAAAAGCACATCTTTTTCATGGAAAAACGTTGTATATTTTCACCTCAACAATTTTGCAAACCCAAAGATGTTTTCTATGAATACAGTTGGTCAAAACTATCCTATCAGTTGTTACCAAAAGATATAAAAAAGGTGAAACTCTATATGCATCTAGAAAATTGCAATTCATAACATTGATGCGTGCCGAAAAGAATAGAACTATATTGGGTTTCGTTTTTGGCATACCCCATCTAATCCAAAACAAACGACGTGCTCATATTGATGGTATGTAACTAGTATAACAGCTTGAATGATCTTCAAGAGGGTCGCTACTTCAAGTGGAACAATAACCAAAACCATCCCATATCATAGCTTTTGATGAGACTCGATAAGCAATGCATTAAGCATAACATGAACACAAGCTTCATAAACAACATCCTTATAATGCATCCCATCAAACGAACAATCAACCCCACATTTACTAGTAATCATCTCAACATCTAGTAACAAAAACGACCCACCATCTCGTCTCAAAATCTTACTATTATAAAGCTCCTGATCATAAGCATTACACATCTCACTAGTCATCTTAACCCGTTTCTCCTCGGTATTCAACAACCCATTTATCAAAGTCGGTAAACCAAGCCAAAACAAATGCATCCCACGAATCGAATCCGATCCCGATCCCACTCCCAATCGCACTCCCACATCACTCCCATCAGTATTAACAACCGGAAGCAATCTCCCTAACGAATCCTTCAACTTTTTTAACGAAACACCATACTCAACATAATCCGTAAAATGCAACATATGCCACAAACCCGAACCCATAACCAACACATCCGGCAAAGTAGTATTCCGCTTCAAACCATCAACAACATCAGTCAAATTACTAACATAAGGAGACCAAATAAAATCCAACCTCAAACCAATCTCCTCAACGACAATATGATAATCACTATGTCTTTTAAACAAATCCTCATGAATCAACCCCATTTCATTTTCATCCAAAACCAAATCCAACAAAGACACAACAAACAACCTAGCTTGTGAATCACCAGCCACAACAACCCATGACCCATTTAAAAGATCCGAAACATCAACCCGACCCATCTTCTGAAAATCACAAAATTCTAAAGATTTAGTATTATTTTCAAAATTCCAAGAAAACCCATTTGAACTGGTACTAAAAGAAACTGAATTAAGTAAAGAAACACATGATAAACTAGGATCATCTTGTTGTAATGGTTGTAATGGTGTAACATTATTATTAAAAATGTTTGGAAAATAAGGAATGAGATGAATACAAACAGCAAGTGAAATGAATAAAAAACCACTAAAGAATAAAACTTTATTGCGGCTAAGATGCCAACCAGCCATACCCATTGGTACAAATAAAACAATACAAGCAGCCATGATTCCTAATTGTACTGCACCAAAAAACATAATGTTTTGATTTTATGTTTTTTGTTGGGTTTGTGTCGTTGTTGGGGGCATTTGAGTTGGTTGAACAATTGGATTGTGAATGAAGGGAGGTAAAATAAGTGATTGGTATGGTTTAACAAGATTTTTACTATTGTTTTTGTTTTCTGAATCTTGGAGATGATCACCGACTCTTGTTCTTTCAACCTTCACTTTCTCAACTCAATGATTCATTTTTTACTTTTTATAATACTAGTACGGAGTAATATTTATCGACACAAAAATTGACATATCATTTTTTGACTAGCACTAAATATTACTCCATCATTTCCTAATACCACCATTTGTCGAAACCCGTGCGTTGCACCAGGCTTTGTCTTTCGGCAAAATTTTATTGTTAAGCTACTTTCTTCATTTGAACACTGTATGAAACAACTGATGGACATTTTGTTGACGACGTTATTAGTTTTTGTTGTTTTAACATCCGTTAATGTAACGGATTTTTTATTTTATGGGTGTTTGATGGTTAATATATAATTGCAAGGGGTTTAGTTTGTGTCTTACATATAGTGTGGGGATTTAGTTTGTGTTTTTTATAAATAAGAAGGGTTTAGTTTGTGCAAATTAAGGAATTGAGATTTATTATTGTTCCTGTATATCGACTTGGCCGGCATTTAGAGCAGGTGTGTGTTACGACGGCTCATTTTCTAAAGCAATGATTGCTGGCCGATCAAGTTACCACCACACATTTGTCTTTATATACTAATATTTTCTAATATATTCCTTTCATCAATCTACCACTGACTTTATCATCACTCTCATTTATCATTTTCATCTTCTCATCTACACCTCTCAGATTCTATTCCCCCTTTTTTTGTTTTCAATGGCAAATCCCGGACCTACAAACATAGTTGCAAGGCGTGTGACTGATGATTTGATTGCTTTCAGTGGGGAAACGACTGTTCCTAAGTACATGAAGTTCTTCTTTGTTCAAAAGCTTGCTGAAACTAGCCGTTTTGTCAACCATATGCGTGATGAAGCTGATACTATTAGGAGTTGCATTGCTCAGTTGACTGCTGTTATTGCTGAACTTCAAGCCATGGATGATCAAGATGAAGTGCATGATAGCTTGTTGGCTGCTAAGGATGCTAAGCGTGGTGAAGAGAGTAAACTTTTGTTATTGAATGAGGTGATTGCTGAAGCGTTGGAGGAGATTGAGACCCAGGAGACGAATGTGAAGATCTTGGATGGTGAAAACGATGGTGTTTAGGGAAGGGCATTATAACACCCTGTGTTTTCAAGTCATTGACGACGCCGATAAATCCACAATGTACCTTTTGTATTGTACGCGTTTGCTTTAAATCGTAAATGTTAAGCTAAATCGCGTAAGCTAAAAATTAGCGTTCAATGTAAACGGGCATCAAACAATTAAATGTTTACATCAATAAAGTATTAAATAATTATTTTGAGAATAATTATTAACTTTGTTCATTTTATTTTTATCGGATACGTAAAGTGTATACGTTTCACGATAAATTGCGTTTAGGCACTCCCGCAACCACAAAAACTTTTCTACGCTTCAACAAATACCTATTTTTATACCTAATACATAAAAATTACTCATCAACATCACAAACATCTTCTTATTGCCGAAATTCTTGCAATGTATACAAAGTTATACAAGAAATATGAAAGAAATCTTACAACTTGGTCTTGTACCATACCTCTTCATTTAAACCACACCATACCTTGTCTCTTTGACCAAGACCAAGACCATCCCTAAGACCTTATCTTGTCTCATTGACTAAGTCTTGCATCTTATATACATGCATTACTAGTAAGAGAACTCATACACATATGTTAGCCTCAATTTATTGAGTCGAACAAGGAAGCTCGGTCACTCTACGATGGAGCTTCGGTCTTTAATTAGTTAATGTTGTAACAGGAAAATATCGGGAATCGGGCTCGATAGTTAATCTAATATTGTATATGTTTTGGGTTTAATCCCAAAGCAAAACCCGAGCCCGGGTCCTAGTTAAATATCCCGCGCGTCACATTAAATGTGTAGGGGTATATATATATATTTAGATATTTACTAAATATCTAAATATATATATAGATATTTTATTTTACAAAATATCTAGTTTTATAATTTCACAAAATATATTTTTTTCTTTTCTCTCTCAACTCTCTCTCTACTCTCTCTCTCTATTTCGTCTCTCTCTCTTCTCTTTTCTTGTTTTCGTGGTTCGGGTTATGAAGTGGAAGTAGTAGGGTGCTTGAAATGTGTAAGCTGTGCTATGTGTTTGATTGCCACATTGATCTTGAATTGTTTAGTTAGGTAAAAGAAATGCAGGTACAAACCTGAAAGAGTTAGACAACAGGTTGATTCTCATATGAATGTACGGTGTCAGAAATGGGCTTGGTTAAGGTATGGGTGGCAGATAATGCCTTGCAGAATTTTGTATGTTTCTTTGGCTGTATGAGGGGAGAGTTTAGGTTTAAATTTGTTAAACTATAGTTGTTTGCCATATCGACCCTCAATGGTTTATTATGTTTAGTTAATTGCAGTTACAAAAGTCCAAGAATTAGAGAGTATATGGATCTTTAGTTAATGTCATTAGTATGTTTAAATCCTTGGCTTAACTATTTGTGTAGGTAATAATAATAATGATTATGAGGTTGATCAATTACTTTTTACTTGGATGGCTTTTGAGTTTCTAGTGTTGCTTATTTAAATCTCAATTCTGTTTTAGCTTTCCATATCATACATACGTCTATATTCTTTCATTTAAGGTTTTGACCATGGCTGCTCTTTATATATTGGATAAGTTAACTGAGATTGCCAATTCCTCTCGTCTGCAAGAGAAGATGAAGGTTGTGTTTAGTCGAGCACGTAGTGAAGATGAATCCTTTATTGGGTTAATACGTGATCTTTATTCTGGCCTTAGGTTGAGTCTTACTAAGAATCAGAGGTTGATAGTTGAATTGGAGGCATTGGGACAGCGGGGAGATGCCTTGAAGCCTTTAGAATACATGAGGGAGATGGTTGCTCGTAATTTTGCGACGCTTGGAGTTTTGGAACAACTATTGGCTGGTATTCATGTTGGGATGCGTTTGAAGGCTGGTTATGTTGCTGACATGGAAGAAACAGAGTAGGGTTTCATAGTTTGTGGTGTTTTGTTATGTTTATGAATAAGTAAGAGTATGGTTTTGAGATGTTATGATGTTAACATCTGAACTAATGTTGTAATGTTTTGAATGGAATCAATGAATACATTTTGTTATTGTTTTTACATTTGGTTATGCTTTATATATAATTGTATTAAGCTTCAGGTTGATGGGTGTTTGGATTTTGTTTCCAGTTCTATTTGAACTGTCATGGTTTTGGTAGGATTTCCTTAAAAGATGGGCAATGTGTTGCAATTGTATATATGGTAGCCGGTTGGTGTATACTGCCCTTTTGAATTTTAGGTTTAGTGTTGTGTGTAGGTTTTGCTAAAATTATAGTGCGTGAGCTGGTATGGTAATAGTTGTTTATTAGTAAAGGTTTATCCGTGTTGTACTATAGTGACTCAGGGTTTGCAACTAATCTGGTTAAAAAGTTAGATTAAGTTATGGGAGCCTATTTGTTGGTTGTGTTGCAATTTGTTACATTCCCATTTATCATTTTAGGCACTGCATTAAGGTCTGTAGGTTGTTGCAAGTTTATAGGTAGATAGGAATTGGTGTTTGTTTGTCTGTGTTTACAAAAATGCTCTAAACTGCATAGACAGGAGGAGATGTGGAGTTATGATAATACTTTGACGCATCTTTGGTGTTTCGTTTGTTTCACCCTGCATGAGTTCAATTCTCGCAGTGGGATTGGTGCTTGTTTTATTTGTTTAGATGTCTGTGTTGTTATAGGTGGAGCTCTCATGAATCGAACGTCTTTTATTTCTTTAATTTGGCAAAGGGCGGGAGTCCGCGTCGTAATGTGCATGCATATAAACATAAATTGATATTTGAAATATAATGTATTGTTAAAAAACTGTTTTGGAAAAGTCAAATTGTTTGACTAAGGACTTTTCTTAAAGAAACATGACTGTGTTGGTTCATTTCATTTCGTCACTATTCTTTGCCCATGTGAAAGTAACTTTTGTTATTTGGGAATTAAATCTGAAGAATCCTGATACAGCTTTGTACTTTAATTAGCTCTTGTTAATTTGTTCTTCATTGTTTTCAGAATGGCCGATTGTTAGGGTTTTGGTTGTAAGTAACGTTCATTATAGAAATTGAATCAATTGAGACGATGTAAAAACTTAATTTATTGTGGTATAACATAATTACACTTGAAGCATACATCATATGAATTGTTCCAATCTTGATCTATGCTATTTTCATAGCCTACAGTTGATGTATTATCATTTAAGCATGTCTTTCACGCCTTGAGTCAATTACCTTAAGCTGGGTTAAGAAGCATTTGGTATACTTGAGGGTAACATTATAACTGTAGCTCCATGTGTCAAAGTAGGTTATTGAATGTTTCCTTATAGACAATGTTTCGGGTACAATGTTTAAGTTCTGGGTCTGCGTCTTCCGTCATTAGTATTTTTAGCCCGACTAGATTTATAACCCTGGATAGTGCCACATACAGTTGGTCATGGCTGAACACGGGATTGGGTAAATAAAGTCTGACATAATTAACGGATTGCCATTGGATTTTGTTAATCGTCATTGCATAACATGGCCTCACGTGATACCGTCTCCTTTTCAAAACAAAGGGCCATTTTGATTGGGTTGATGTTAATATGACCCTATGTATAAGCACGTTGTCGCCCACATGGGATCCAGTAAGGATTTTTGCGTGAATAACGAATTCGCCAAGTTCAATAATGATCAACCGAGTTCCATTGCATAGTCCCTTGGTGGGGTTAACTTTTCTTAGAAGCATTTTTGGGAGTTCCTTTTTTAGGAATAACGCATGGGGCAGCATTCCTGGGAAGTTCAATGTATTTAAAAACTCAGTTGGGTATAGTTGTTGTTGGTCCAGATTCTCCGTCGATGCTTTACAAATTTCATCAACACTATTGTAGGTTACAGACTTCACTGCCAGTTTGTTAAACATATAGGCGTTGATTGCGTCCGCGTCATCATTTCTGGGAGTCAAAATAGCCTGCTCTTTTAGATACTCATCGTCATGATGCCTTTTAATAAAATTAGGATATGTATCGGCAACAATTTGTTTGATAGGAGAGCCCGATGATTTAATTAGGAACTGCTCAGGGATCTAAATCCATGTTGGCTCATCCTCCTTATTTTTAGCTTTGGCAGGCACGATACTGTTGCTGACAGATAGAACCCATTCGTTAAATTCTTGTTTTCGATTATCAATCTCTCCATTTGGATAATATTCATTGACTCTCATACTCCTTGTAAGTGTGAAAACATTGCAATGTTTCCACAATTCAGAGTAGTTTATGCACGCCTGGACAACGTCTAGCCTTTTTCCTTTGGGTATGACCGGTAGAACTTGCCTAAAGTCCCCACCCAACAACATTGTCATGCCTCTGAAGATTTGCTCTTTTTTTTCGGGTTCTGAAACCCTAGTATATCCCTTAGTGTCTTGTCCAATGCCTCAAACGCGTATTTTTGTGTCATTGGTGCTTCGTCCTAAATGATTAGCTGCACGTCTTTCATTATTTCAGCTAAATGAGTATTCTGCTTTATGCCACAGGGGCTGTTTTCCAATAATTCCAGAGGTATGATGAATTTGCTATGAGCGGTCCTCCCACCTGGCAGGAGCAGTGCCGCAATCCTTATGCCAAAAGTTTTAAATAGTTGTGGGTGAATTATTTTTGGCGTTTTAAGTATTAAGTAAGTGAGTAAATCTAAAATGTCCTACCTGAAGAGGCAACTGCAAGCACAATCTTCCTTTCTGTCCTTAACCTTGCGATTATGGTATTGTATAAAAAGGTTTTCCCTGTACCGCCTGGGCCATAAACAAAGTAAAACTGCCCTCTTTGGTTATGTACAGATTCAATAACCTGTTCATAGATTAATTGTTGTTCATGGTTTAATAGTGGGTGAAGCGTTTTATGTTCAAGCTTGCTTTTGTTAATATCAAAATCCAATGCTTCCCTTATGAGATGGTTATCCATATTTGTTAGCACTTGTGGGTTGGGGTGTGGCAGATCTTGGAAGTCTGTTAAAGATCTTCCATTCCTGTTTAGTATTTCCTGGATTTTGACCAAGCAATAGTTTTGAATTTGTTTGATTGACAGCAGCAACTCGAGGTACCTAAATAGTTTCCGTTTTCTGTGTAGAATATCCTCCGATAAAAATTGCCAGGTTTCTTCCCATAGTTTGAGTGGCCTGCTAACGTCACAAAACAATAAAATTGTAACAAATAGGTCACAGAGCTATGGGCCTAATGCCCATAAACTTGCTTCTAATATAGCCTGTGTCCACTCTCTATCATCATTTAGCAGGCCATATACGAAACAGGCTTCTTTGAATGTCTGACATAATCTTTTTTTAAGCGTAATTAGTTCTTTAAAACTCTTTGGCTCTCTCACAACATTCAACAACATTCGTAGAAAATAACGCTCTCTTGAGGCTGGGGTTGAGTAAACAATTCTACCAATGCATTTTTTCTGTTTTCGTGGTTTCCACATTTTCAACTGTTCATGCCACACATAATGCTTAGGTATGTCAGCATATGTATGTGTTCTGGCTAATGGGTCACGCTCATTTAAGTCAAACCAATCAGTAAACATAGTAACATAGATACCTTCCCTTTCGAGCAAAGTTGGCAAGCATTATGAGTCGCGCAATGTCATTGGGTTTTGATTTTTGGAGGTAGAAATTTAGCTTCATTACGGACAGATATGAGTAGTGGATATCAAACAAAAAGAGCCACCACATCGCTTCTCACGGAGCTAAATATCTGCAATTTAAGTAATTATTGATTTCGTCAACTTCGACTACCTTTTCTGGTGTCACATTATCACCCTCCTAGACGTTTTCCTGTATGACAACAGTTAGGGATGGCAAAAAAACCCGAACCCAATGGGGAAACCCAAAACCCGAAGTTTTTGGGGCGGGGCGAGGCATGCTTATCTGGTTACGGGGTGGGTTTTAGGGTATTAACACGGATTTTTATCTGGTCTGAGGCGGGGATGGGGCACAAGATCCCCAACCCGCCCCGCTCCAAAAGTATATATACATATAGATCTATTATATTCATATATTGTTATGTTAGTTTTACGTAATAAAACAAATATTATCACCTTTTTGTTGTGTTGTATCTTTGCAAGATTGTAAGTTGTAATTAGGAAAAACTTCTTTTGTGTAATGTTTTTAAAAGAAGTTTTGATTTTTTTTAACGTGGTTATCATTATTTATGCTTAATTTGTTGAAAGTTTATAAAGGCTACTAACTAAATTTTATTCGTGTGTTGTTGATTCTTCATATTATTGCATGTAATCACATTTATAAAAATATGGCGTAAAAATCATAATAAACAGAGAACAACGTATATTTCGTGAAGCATTGCGCTCGTAAAGGCGCCCAATAAGATCTACAATGGGGATTGAAGCGGGTTTAGAGGAGCATCTCGCCCCAATGGAGCGCCCCGATAAGATCCCCATTATGGATCGGGGCGAGTTTGGGGCGTGCTTTGCTAATTGGGTTTGGGGATGGAGGGTAGCCGCCCCGCTCCAAACCCGCCCCATTGTCATTCCTAACAACAATTGCTCTATCAGGTCCTTTGTTTAAGTACTTAAATAATTACTTAATGGCCTTTGATTTGTTGCACCATTCCACATTGATGTGGGCCTGGTATTTGAGCAATAGGTAATGGTTGTGAGGGACCACATGCCTGTTATCAAATGTGAACTTGCCCTTTTTAGCAAATGCTTTGTTGTCTCAGCGATGGTAAATAGGGTATCCATCTTCATCTAGGAAAGTCTCTGCGTAAAATTGTTTTGGATAATGCTTGGAACATTTACATTCTGTTGTGCACGAAGCGTATTTGCCATCTTTACCGCAAGGTCCACGTAGCATATAATCTGTAACTGCTTTGTACATGTTCGGGTCATCTATTGGTGATGGCAGTTCGGCTGAGATTATATCAGCTATCTGATCTGCTATCTTGCATTTACAGTGGTCTTCGAGCCACAGTAGAATATGTGCGTGCGATAGGCCCCATTTTGAAACTCGATAACATACATAACTGAAACAGGTTGCAATAAAAGTATCAGTTACGGATAAAAAGTCATTAAAATAAGAGATACGCCAACATTATGGCTTGGGTGTACCTGCTTTGGTTGCTCCAAATATTTGGTTTTTTGTAAGATAATACAATAATTCGGTTAGTTTCATTTTAAAGACTCATGTTCCTACTTCCCGACGATCATGAGCTTTCTGTTATAATATATAACAAAATATAAAATATATAAAGAAGTGTAAAAACCAACAATCAATGATACCGAGAAGTAGTATAGAGCTTTCCCGGGTCGTAAATCCCCAACGAGGCTGGAATGGTAAATCGATACGATCGAAGATTTGAGTTTGAAGGAAGGAATTGGTTTGGGAAGTTGAAAAAGTCAAATTAGATAATAACGGACTAAAACGTTTAAAAAAACCCTAGAAATTATGAAATTAAACTAGAAAACGAAGGCCCGAATCCCGAACAAAAGGGGGAAAACCTAAAATTTTTAAAAATAAGCCTACGAAGAAATTTTCGCTTCTAAACTACTCTATGGACCAAATAACGAAGAATGAAAAAGACTAGACCGAAAACGGAGTTCGTTTGACCCAAAAACGAGTCAAAACAAAATCCCGTACCCGGACCCGTTCTTTAAAAAGTAAAAAGTTATAAAAATGACCCTACGAAAAATTTTATATTTTTCCTACAAACTAGATGATAAAATAAAATTTTCTAAAAAAGCAAAATATTTTTTTGATAATTTTTGTATTTTTTATGAATTAAATAAACTTTTATCTAAATTAAATTATAAAAAATATTAAACGTTTACAAAAAATTCTGAAAAATTTATAAAAAATACTTTACTATATAAAACTGTCTACGAAAAATAAGAAAAACAAAAGGTGCTTGAGAAATAAGCCCAAAATATGCTCGAACAGCTTTCTTAAGCTTTTTGGCCAAAACAACCCGTAAATAATAAGCACTTGGGTTATAACGAAAAAGACCCAATGGGCGCCTGTGGTAAAGGTGTGTGTTATAAAGGGGATGTATCGCTTGGTCCCGGGTTCGAGTCTTGCTCACCCGGACCAAGTGTCTTCCCCTTTTTTTTCGAAAACTCAAAGAAGCAAAGTTGTTAAGCTCGTGGGGCTTAACAACTTTGTCAACTAGAGCTTTTTATGAAAAAGGCCTAAATAAGCTGAAAAATCAGCTTAAAGTTGACAAAAATGGCTTATTCGGACTTAGAGGCAAAAATGCTAAGTCTTTTTTTTGGACTTTGGGTCAATTAAGTCATAAGACATAAACTAACATAAGCTAAGGGGTCATAATACTTAAATAAGCTAAAAAGGACAGGAAAAGCTAAACTAAATAGCTGTGGAAATTATTTTGACTAGGAAAGGAAAATAAAGCTTAAAGAGGCTAAAATGCTTAAAGCTAGGACAAATAAGCTAGAAAAAGAGTAAATAAGCTAAACAACTACTTAAACTAACCTAAAATGCTATTAGGATACAATTCGAGCTTATGGAATAAGCTCAATGAGTAAAATTCAAAAAATAAAGCAATCCTCAGCCTGAGGGTAATGCTGTAAAAACAGCCAAGAGGGCATGTTTGGGCTTAAAAATAAGGGCCATCAATAAGCTCTTCAAGGGCATGAAATTTTGAGGGCTTTTTACAGGAGTTATAAGTCTTTAAATAAGCCAAAAAATTGGGCTTTAGAACTTCAACAGACAAAGAACAAAGGGCTTAAAATCTCCCCTTTGCACCAGGGGAGATTTAAGCTTAGCTTTAGTAGCTTATTTGACAGCTTGCTAAAAGCTGTCAAATAAGCTCTAAACAATAAAATAAGCTTAAACAGATGGAGTGTTATAGCCAAGGGGCTTGTGCACCAATTTTCAGCTTTTAAAAATCAATTTTACATTGCTTATTTTTTTATGTGAAAAAGGTGTTTGGTTTTTACAAACTGTGACAAAAGGAATACTTGGTGATTCTTTGACTTATAATGTCAAAGAACAAAGGGTTTCTTGACAGCCTTTTTTGCGACACTAAAAACACTACTATTGTTGTGCTAAACTCAAACTACAGTGCGTAACCAAATAAAGCACTTGTGGTACCTTAAAATCTTCACAGTTTTGAACACAGTTTTAAAAACTTTAGAAAACTATTTTAAAACTAAAAACTTTCTAAAAAATTGCTTAAAATTGCTTAAAAACTTAAGCTAAAGTTAACCCAAATACCTTAACCCATGCAAACACCCTTTTTGACCGTTTTATAGGTTTTCCCAAAACACTCCTTTTACTTAAATACTGCCAACTAAAAGTGAGTTTAAAATTCTATTTTTAAGCTAAAGTTTGAAAAAACCATATTATCCACTCCTACTTATATTGACCTACTAAAACTATTTAAAAACTAAAAAGTCCTAGCTTATTAAGAAAAAATAAAGCTGTTTCTCAAGCTAGCTTAGTTCACTATTTATGACATATTTAGATAAGCTAATGTAACACTAAATTATGCAATAAAACTAAAAAAACCAAATAACATCTAAACTAATGTGTTTACAAATATTGAAAGCAAATAAGCTAGTGTCTAAAGCTAAAAAATTAAGCTAATTGGAAATTGAGAGTTGAAACCTTGGATTTTGTTGTCTCAGAACCAAGGCCACTCTTTCTGAGTGAGTGGCCTAAAAACCCTGTCCTAATGGCTCCTTAGCCTCTAAACCTGAGCTTAAAAGCTCAATAAGCTCTTGGGAGCTTATTACTCCAAATGCTTTCCAAAGTGATTTCATGTGCTCAAATGACATTGTTTTGATGTAAATGAATTTAAGTGAGTAAGTTAATAACTTTTAACAAGTTTCCAGCTGATTTTAAGCTTATTAACAAGAATAAGCTCAAAAGAGCTTATTGAGAGCTTATTGAGTAAAAATAACTTAACTTTTCATTAAAACTGAGAATTAGAATTACATAAAAGAAAATAGCTTTAAAGACAATTAAACTATTAAAAAGCTACACTAAAAACGACTTAAGAACTGAATTAAAAACTACTCTCTTGCCACAATGGCTTACAAGGCTTTTATAGCCAAAAATATACAACTAGGTCTTCTTTTCTTCTCTCTTGCTGTTGTGCTTGTTTGTAGACACACAAACAGGGATGTGTTTGTTTTGTGAGTGGTTTAAACCTCTAATCTTGGCCCCCCCCCCCCCCCACTCTTCAAAATTCCTCAAATATTCAAATCTTGGCCATCGAAATAGACCTTGGGGGGTGTGGGATTGCCAACTTGGCACATTTGTAGCTGGGAAAGGTAGTGGAGGAGGGGGAAAATGAATATCCATGGTGGTGGTGAAGGTCTATGGGGTAAAAACGGGTTTATAGACCCGTGATTGTGTTTGGGGGGGAAAACAAGGCGGGAAAAACGGTTTAAGTGTATAACAGAGTGAAGTTTTGTGGACTTGGCAAAAGTGGCCCCTCATGGTTTCTTGTTTCATTACACCCGTCGTCCTTGTGGTTATATAACTTTTGGGGACTTGGCAAAACAAGTCCCCAAGAGTTATATAACTCTTTGCATAATTCGTCCTTGGTGTATACAAGTTAGGGGAGTTGGCAGTTTTGCCCCCCCCACTTGTTACTTTGAGCATTTTGCAAAAACAGCATATTATCATTGTCTCTTTTTTTCTCTTTTCTCTTATAAATATAAGTTTAAGGGTTTGGCAATTTCAACTCTTAAACTTATATTTCTTGATTTGTTGACTTTTTGGCTTTGGGGTTGACCCTTGGCTTTTGACCCAGTTGACTTATTTGTTGACTTTTTGACTTGATTGACTTTCCGGCTTTGATTTGGCTTTGTCTTTCACAGTTTTTTTCCATTCCGGAGTCTGGTTTTGTCGTTTTGGCTTTGTTTTTCGTCCTTTTCTTAGATATCCGTTCCTGCACAATACAATTAGCAAAACAAGCATATATTTGGCATTTTAAGTCCGTTTTTGGTTATTTTAGCTTGTTTTTAAAGGTAAAAGGTATGTGTAATTAAGCACATACCATTACCCTTTGAACATTGTTCCATGTTGGTTTCCTCAAAATCTTGTTGGTCCTTTCCCTTGAACCATGACCCTTAGACATATTTTGTTTGTTTAGTTCAACTTGTTTAGCCAATTTACATGATAATCACAATCTCTTATTAATTGACTAGAAAAACACAACAACACAAATTCCCCCCCCCCCACACAAAAATTAAACCAATAATTTTTTTAACAAAAAAAAAAAAAACCCCCCCCCCCCCACCCCCCCCCCCCCCCCCCCCCCCCCCCCCCCCCCCCCCCCCCCCCCCCCCCCCCCCCCACAAACTACACAGATCAAAACTGCTCTTTCAGTAAACCATTGCCCCAATCTCTTTGTGTTAACCTTAGGTTTTTGACTATGGTAGACTGATTCTAACTTTTCCTAGGTGTTTTTACTTGCTTGTTAGTAAAACTAGTGTATCAAGCTTTAGTTTGTACAGTCACTTACATCATCTCCCTTTCTGATTCATACTCCTCATGATAGGAGCAATCAGACCTGACCTTAGGTTGAATTCTATATTTGTTTCATTGACACTAGGTTCTGACACTAATTCAGAAGATTTCTGTACTAATGTTAGAGTCACGGGTATCAAGTTCAGTTGTTTAGATTTAGATTCACTTGGTTGAGGTCTTTTCTGACATATGTATATTGTGAGTCATCTATTCAAATATCAGGGTCAGAGGGCATATTACTCCCTGTCATGGGTGGGGGTACTGGCTTGCATTTTCACAAGTTTTAGCAAGCCTTTTATACAAAGGTAGATTTTCAAAATCACTTTTATTGCACCTAAAGACACTTTACGAAATTTCATTTTCATAAATCAAATTCCCACTATATCTGTAATCACCATACCCGAGCCCAAATTTATCAGAGGCACTCATAGTATAATTTATTATTTTTACAAGATTATTTTGAATAATGTCTTCCATTTGTTTTCTATTACTTCTAAATCACTTTTTCTTTTGAGCTTTAGCATTAATTTACTTATGTATGTTAGAAAATCTCTATTTTATCATCTAAATCTATTTTCATAAATTTGCATTTTTTTGTTCAAACAAATGTTGACCTTGTGATGGGCAAACTAACTGTGCTTCTACTTTATGTAAGACGTTGAGTATAAGCCTTTTTTCTTCGATAGCATCACTAAGTTGCTCTCTTGAGCATCATACAGTCACTTTTAATGTTATTCATAAGACTTTTTACACTTTTTGAACAGGAAGGGTACTGTGTGTCTGATCTTGAGGTGTGCTAGCCATTGAAAGCATAATTTTCAGCATCTTCTAAATGCGTTTGTTCCAGTCAAAACACTCTTTCTCCATCAACTGTCACCAATGCTTTAGACTTTTCTTTCTTTCCAGTTCTGCTCCTATCTCTATTTCTAGGATTCCATCCATCCTTCCTCCTGTTATCTTCCTTTGTTCTACACTCTCTTGAAAAAATGCCTATTTTTTTTTTTGTTTTAGAGTTGTAGCATTCCACTTTGGTTTTATCAAAACCAACAGGTTCTTTTGCATCAATTGTCGCTTTCTACAGTTTTCTTATAGAAACTTCTTGTTTCTCATGGGATCATTGCCACTTGCCATTTTAAGTCCATTTCTTCAAGGTCATATTCATCAACCTGGTCTAAGTCCTCATGATCTAGTTGTACGGCAACTTGATGATGGCAAGCAAGGAATATGATGTTTGTTCATGCTTTGAATAATGACCAGAAGTATTGGAAACACCATAATCGGTACTAACATCATTAGTACTGCTGGTGTTTTCAGAAATAAATGCTACATTTTGCAAGTTGGAAGATAATGCAGTAGAGCCTTTTACATCATTTTCAAAGTCTTTTAGATTGTTGTACAACTCATTCAAAATTGAGTACTGTCCATTCGGGTGTTCTCATAATTAGGAAAATTGTAACAAGCAGAAGGTTAGAGATCTTAGAAATTTCTGATTTGCATCTTCAGTAGATACATCATGCCTCCATGAATCTACTAACTGACCTGAGATGACTTTGTATCTCTCATAGCCTTTGTGAATCCATCTGTGTTGGTTACAAGTAAATCTTCAAAACTGTTGCCTTCAAGATGTACTTCTGCATCTTTTTGGATTCATCATTTCCACCAAATCTGGATTTGATGGCATTCCACATTTCTTTTGCATCAGTCATCTTATGGAATTTAGCTAGATGATCTTCTGGTATGGCCATTAGCAAGGTGGTCCTAGCTTTTCTTTCTCTTTCTCTGACCACTATTTTCTTTGTATTTTTCTTTTAGGAGGCAAAATTTTAATTTTTTTGTCCTGATGTATCAGTTGTGACTGACACAGGACCATTCCCATTTTGAATAACCTCCCAATTTAGATATTATGATGAGCCAAATAGTGTTCCAACTTCGAGCCCATAATATCCATTATTCTCCCTTTTTGAGAATAGGCAGCTTGATGGTTGAAACTGTATGAGGAGTTTGTTGTGTTGGTGTTTGTTGTGTTGCTGGTGGAGGTGGTGGTGTGGAATCTCATCTTGTGTTCCAGACATGTTTAGCTTTGTTGGTTGGAGATGAATAATTGGTTTTTATCTGTTTAGTCTTATTCAGGTTTTCAGGACTTCTGTTATCCAATTGTGGGTCCTCATATAACTGAATAGTTCTTTGCAGCTATAAGGATGATAGCGGGGTCAAGATGTATAAATACAAATGACTATGTAGAACAATGACAATGAATAACTATGTGTTTAATGCGGAATCTCTAACACAGGTACTAAGAAGAACAATGAACAACTGAATAACAACTTTGTTAATGTGTTCTTGAGGATTACAGATTGCTAACTATGATATTGTATATGATTTGTAATCGTCTCTCTTGTTCTGTCTACTAACTATGCCAAAGGTGATCCTTTTATATACTAAGGATAACCCTAAATGGCTTACATATTTTTTTGTAAAATATCTCATAAATATCTTTTAAATATCTTCTCAACGGTACTAACTAACTTTCTACTAACGGTACTAACTAACTAACTGTTACTTAATAAATTTGTACTGTCGGTACTAAGTATAACTGCCGGTACTAACTATTTGTACTGTCGGTACTAAGTTAAGAAAACATTAATCCTAACAATCAAAATTGATGCAGGGGATTCTGAAAAAGAAGATGAATCTGATCAAGACTGCTTTGAACTGCCAATATGGCATTCCTATTCTTCCACAAACACATCTGCTTCAAAATCAGATAATAAGAGAGGAGGTCCAAGAGAGGAAGAACAAGTCTTTCTGGATGATCTTGCAAGACTTCAAAGGCAAGAAAAGGAAGCTAATAAGGGTGCTGCAAGCTCTCAGGAAGAATTCTTGAACAAGAAACTGAGAACTTGGTTACTCAGGGAGGAGCTGCTAAGTCTAGCAGTACTAACATTTTTAGTACTGTTAGCACAACAACTAAAGCTAGCGGTACTAACCTTGTTAATACTAGCGGTACTAACCTTGTTAGTACTGACACAACCAATTCCCAAGAAGATGACTCTGAAATACCTCCACTTGAGGATATTCATCAAGATGCTACTGATGGCATCTTTACACATTCATCTTATGATGATGAGGGTGCAGAGGCTGACTTCACAAATTTGGAAACAGGTTTTGATTGTTAGTCCTCTTCACACATCAAGAATTAATCACTCTCATACTTCAGCACTCTATTCTAGGAGATCCAACTCAGTAGTACAAAATAAGAAGCAAAGTAAATAAAAGTTCTGAAGCTCCTGCTTTTGTTAGTTATGTTCAAAAGCTAAAGGAGAAAAATATAAACAAAAAACATCAATATGGACTTTTAATCTTTGTTTTATTTGCTTGGTTTTATCTCAACTTGAACCCAGAAGTTTTCCAGAAGCTCTTGTAGATGAAAGCTGGGTTGTGCTCATTGCTAAGATGATTTGTTGCAGTTTGAGATTCAAAAAGTTTAGATCCTAGTAGATTTGCCTTATGGGAAAAAGGCTATCGGTACAAAGTGTGTGTATGAAATAAGAAGGATGAAAGTGGAGTGGTTGTCAGGAACAAAGCTAGATTAGTTGCTCAGGGACACAGGCAAGGTAAGGAATAGTCTATGATGAAGTTTTTGCTCATGTGGCTAGGCTTGAGCCATAAGGTCTTTTAGCATTTGCCGGTATATGGCGCTTTATAGTCTATCAGATGGATGTGAAAAGTGCTTTCTCTATTGGCAAGATAGATGAAGATGGTATATGTGTCTCAACCACAGGTTTCCTCAGTCCTAAGTATTCCTGAGAATAGTTACAAAGTGGTTAAAGCTTGTAGGGTTACCATTCAAGCTCCAAGAGCATGGTATGCTACTTTATCTATTTCTTGTTGAGAATGGATATGAAGAGGAATAATTGATTTAAAACTCTCTTCCTAAAGTCAGGACAAAATGATATCTTTTAGTTCAAGTCTAGTGATGATATCATCTTTGGGTCATACAATGAAGTCTTGGTGTGATGAGTTTGAGGCATTGATGAAGAGTAGATTTCTGATGAGTTCATGGGATGAGCTCACCTTTCTTTCTTGGCCTACAAGTCAAAGAGAAACCATTGGTATATTTTATCTAGCCAGGATATGGATGTTGCTGAAAATCCTGAGAAGTTTGACTTTGCAATGTTAAGACTTCCAGTACACCATTGAGACCCAGAAGCCCTTAGGCAAAGTTGAGGAAGCAAGTTGATGTTGTTTACATCTCTATAGTAATGATGGCTCCTTAAGTATGTGACGCTTCATAGGCCTGACATTATGTTTGCAGTTTGTGCTCTGTTTAGGTTTCATGTCACTCCAAGACTCTCATTTAAGTGCTGTCAAAGAATTTTTAGGTACTAAAGGGCAAAACCAAACTAGGCCTTTGGTATCATAGAGAGTCTTAATTTGACTTGGAATCCTAATCAGATAGTGCATTATGCTCGAGAAATCTTGACAGGTATCCACAACAGGAGGTTGTCAAATTTCTTGGCAGGAGAATCATTACTTGGCAATGGCAAAAGCAATCAATTGTGGCCTCTTCTTCTACAGGAAGCCGAGTATGTTGTGATTGCAAGCTGCTGTGGGCAAGTTTTACGGAAATCAAAATCAAATGTTAGACTATGGGGTTCAACTTCATGGAATACAAGATCTACATGATAATGATAAGCACCATTTGCTATTGTAAAGATTCCAATATATCATTCGAAGACCAAAGCATATTCGCTCATTAGGCCCAATTCATTCGTGATGCTTATGAGAAGAAACTCATACAGGTTGCAAAGATCCACAACTAATGTCAATGTAGCTGATCTATTAACTAAAGCATTTGATGTTAGCCGATTTCAGTTCTTGGGTTATTTCAATTGGATGATAAATCCTTAAGCTAACATTGTTAAAGAGAGGCAATATGAAGTATGTCTATACAACCTCTTCATCTCTGAACATATCATCTCTCTCACAGCATAGTTTCACTCCAAAACACTTACCACACATCTACTTATGAAACACTACTCGACGTTAAGTACAAAATTACTTTTAGGGTCATCTGTGATGAAGAGTAAAACACCCATGGCAATCAAACTTGTTCCTAGAAACTAAAAACCTTATTAATTCACTTTCCTACCAACTGATGTTAAGCATTGTCTGAATGTCGAGTATACGTTTGTGAACTTTATGACTTCTGAAGCAGCTTGGAAGTTTCATGTTTGCATTAACAGAAAGAGTTGGCTGTTGTTCAAGAGTAAGAAGACTCTTGTGAAGCATTATGAAGACATGAGAATATGTAGACCATCCAAAGAGTATTTGCAAGTAAATTAGTGAGTATGGTTATTGTCGAGGGAAGTATGCATCTCAAGCAAACAATTTCAGATTAGAGATGTAGTATGCTTTTAAACTATCCCTAGAAAGGTGATGCTTGTCAACGCTTTAAGAAGATTTAGAGAGTCACTGAGAAGAGTTACTGATGGTACTGAAGCATCTTGTTTAACTTACATTGTTCTTCTTTTTTTGGACAAATTAGATACCGACCTTGCACAAAGTTAGTAACAGCTGGCAAAAGTTTGTATCGCTAAAGAGACAATTGGAGAAAAATAATGCAAGGGTCAAGTGTAAATTGGACATTTTTTTTAAAATTTGGTATCCAAAAAACTATAGAATACATCTCAATTGCCACACTTTACTCAAGGAATCTCTTATATACATGACATTCTTCCTTTACAAGCACTTAATCTCTCTTACCAGACGATCTCTCTCTTACTAAGCAACATAGGTGCTCTTGAGTTACCTGTCCTAATCACAACGATGATCGACATACTTGGAAAAGACTGAAGGGAATGTTGAGTTTTCATGAAGTCATTGATTTTCTTCGGAGGGGAAAAAAAAAAAAGGTTTTGATATTTATCATGCGCTCACTGTAAGTCTGTTGTTTCGACACATTCGTTTGAACGTTTTGGACGTCTGCGAAGTCCAAAATCAATCACAATGTAAGGACATAACTGCAAAGTAGCTGGCAAGTTTTGTGTCTATCCGAGGCATCAATCCGACTGATATTATTTTTGATGATGACTGATGGATAGACACACTACCAAATCAAGCTATCTTTGATTAGACTATTCAGCTTATGGGATTATGAAGGGGATTTAATGTGTTAACATTTAATATAAAGCCCTTTGTTTTACCCCAAAAACGGAGGTTTTTATTTCACATAATTTAATCATGTTTAAGTTCCAAAAATACCATCTTGGGATCAAATTCCTACAAATATTGCCACAGCTGTAATTTGTTTGACAACTAATCAAAAGTATAATTTTTCTAAATTAATTTTTGATGGTATGCTTAGACATCTAGAGGCTAAAAAGAAGTTTGTCATGTATCCTCGTTTTATTTCTATATTTTTAGGTAGACAATTAGCTAATATATCTGTTCCTTTAGATCAAATTTCCTGTAAATGTGTAACTAGTAAAGTTTTTTCTTTTTATGATTAGAAGGGCAAACATTTCTCAGGCAAAGTTACACCTTTGTTTGATACTATGTTGGTCCAACCAACTCAGGATGAGGGTGCTTCCTCAGAAAGACTATTTGATGAACAACCATCACCCTCTCCTGCACCTACTAGTGAAGTCCCAAATGAGTCACTGCCTGACTCATCTTCTGCTCAACCAAGTGAGGTACCTTTTGAGCAACAACCTGACCCTTCCCCAAGTCCTTTCCCCAGACTTTTACCAAAATCTTCACCCACTCCTATTGTTCTTGATTCAATCCCAGAAACTACTGGTGAGAATCTTGGAGATTATTCATCCAATGATACATCCCTTTCAGCGGAATTGGGATGGTTTTATTATTTTTTTTTTTTTTACCCCCCCCCCCCCCCCCCCCCATTTATAATAATTATATAATATTTTTATTACCCCCCCCCCCCCCCCCCCCCCCCTTTTAAAAAATTTTTTTCGCATGACTTTCCAAAATGTCTATATCTTTGTCCTCTCTTTATGTTTTACAGGTTTAAGATAAGACAGGAAATTAAAATCTGAAGGCTAAGATTACAAGCTCAAGAAGCAAGCTAAACCTGTCATCATAACATCATTAAAGCATATCTGAAGAGTGTCTATTGCATCAAAGATTCCAAGGAAGAGCTTCTCAAAGAAACGTGCACAAAGGGTATGTATCCAAACAAGGGAGGAAGAATGCAAAAGAAGATGGTAATGCAAAAGAAAATGCTCAAAGTGAAGGAAGGACAAGAGAAATGGTGGATGAAGACAAGGAGATTGATGAAGTTAGACTTAGTACTGAAGATGTAGTTAGTACTGTCAAGGAAGGAGTTAGTACCGACTTTGAGAAAGTTAGTACCGACTTTGAAAAAGTTAGTACTGACAGACCAATAGTTAGTACTGACGAATCCAAAGTTAGTACTGATGAACAAGTTGAAAGTACTGACGAATCCAAAGTTAGTACTGATGAACAAGTTGAAGGTACTGAAGAGATCTTTGAAGTACTGTAAGAGCAAGAGTAGGTACTGAAGAGATCTTTAAAAGTACTAAAGAGCAAAGAGTAGGTACTGACGAGAAAATGAAGTACTGATAGGACATAGAGTAGGAACTGAAGATCAAACTAAGGATGGAAATTGCATACTCAAGACCTTCTCAAACATCCACTCAAAACACCCACTTCTATGACATTTGGTGATGATGAAACAATTGCTACACTTCTCCTCAACACGAGTAAAGCCAAAGCTGCTTCTAAAGAAAAAGAGAAAGGTGTAGAGTTGAAGGATGTTGAAGAAATTGATAAACCTAGGCCTACTTCTACAAGATCACTTCTCACATTAAAGCCTCTTCCAAAGATTGATCCTAAAGACAAAGGGAAGAAGAAGATTGAAGAGGAGGATGAATCTGAAAGTTGAAGTGATGATATTCCTCATGCTGTTATGAAGGAAATTTAAGCAGCTTGGAAAGTGATGAAGAGTTGGCAAGGAAAGTTCAAGAAGAATGGGAAGCAGAAGAAGTAAGAAACAAGATTGCTGAAGAAGAAGCAACAAATGAAGATCTCATTAAAAACTTTGATGATATAAATGCAAGAATTGAGGCAGACATAATTCTTGTTGAGAAGCTTCAAGAGCAAGAAAGAGAGCAGTTCACAATAAAAGAAAGAGCAAAGTTCCTTCATGATACAATTGCTGCTCAGAGAAAATTCCTTGCTAGACAAAGATCAGAGGCCATTAGAAACAGACCTCCAACCAAGAATCAATTAAGAAATCAGATGATGACCTACTTAAAGCATGTGGGAACTCAATTACAAACATTCTGAGTTGAAGAGTAAGAAGTTTGAAGACATACAAACAATGTATGAAAAGATAAAAAGGTCAGATGAAGATTTCATTGCCATTGGGTCTGTTGAAGATGATAGAATGATCACAAAAATGAATAAGAAAGATTCCTCCAAAGGAGAAGAGATCAAGCAGGAATCTAAAAAAGAAGTCAAGGAAGAGGATAAAGGAGAAGAGGATACAAGAAAAAGAAAGCACGGCACAAGGAAAAAGATGAAGCCAATAAAAAGAAGATTCAAACAAGATACTTCTCAAGATGACCCATCTGACTAGATTGTAATTTAACTATACTCGGGATGAAGAAAAAAAAAGTGGACTATGAATTCTTGACAAAAAATATCCTATCAAAGATGGAAGACCAGAGTGTCATGAGCTAAACCAACGAAACTAATCAAGCTGAACACCTTGAGAGATTAATCTAAATGTTGTGATTAGGAGTAATGACAAAAGATATACTTTTAGTACTTGATGACAGTAATACAGTCCATTTTTGATAGAGAAGATCTGAATGCAGGTTTCAACTGGTAATGGATAAAATACCAAAGATGAGGATGCCTCAAGGTTTTGACAGAGTTTCTTTGGGGAGATTTGAGGTTTTTTGTTCAACCAGATGAATTAAGATAGTCCTGGAGTTCACAGCATAGAGATTGATTATTGTGAGTTGGAAGTTTCATAGTTCTTCAGGAGTACATACTTTAGTGACTGACACAGGTTTAGTCATCCATATGCTGGTAGAGAAGAAGTATCCTTACAAACTTAAACTTCCAGAAGAGTTGAGTAGAGTTCATAATACGTTTCATGTATCTAATCTGAAAAAGTGTCATGCCGACGAACCATTAGCCGTTCCGTTGGATGGACTTCATCTTGATGACAAGCTTCATTTTGTTGAGGAACCATTAGAAATAGTGGGCCGTGAAGTTAAACGGTTGAAGCGAAGTCGGATCCCATTAGTCAAAGTTCGATGGAACTCCAAGAGAGATCCTGAGTTCACATGGGAACGTGAAGACCAATTCAAGAAGAAATATCCACACCTCTTCACCAATACCACACAGTCGTCAAGTGCTGCATTGTGAGCCTTGAGGACAAGGCTCGTTTAACGGGGGAAGTCTATAACACCCTGTGTTTTCAAGTCATTGACGACGCCGATAAATCCACAATGTACCTTTTATATTGTACGCATTTGCTTTAAATCGTAAAAGTTAAGCTAAATCGCGTAAGCTAAAAATTAGCGTTCAATGTAAACGGGCATCAAACAATTAAATGTTTACATCAAGCAAGGGTTATATAATTATTTTGAGGATAATTATTAACTTTGTTCATTTTATTTTTATCGGATACGTAAAGTGTATACGTTTCGCGATAAATTGCGTTTAGGCACTCCCGGAACCACCAAAACTTTTCTACGCTTCAACAAATACCCACTTTTATACCCAATACATAAAAGTTGCAAAATATATCATGTACATCTTATATATGCCGAAATTTAGCATATATATACAAGAAAAACTCTTACATTGGTCAAATGAGCACCTTACCCCATTAATACCACACCATACTTCTTTAATGTACACCATACTTCATCATTTCCTAGCCATACCTTGCTTACTTTGACTAAAGGCCATACCTAAGACCAAGACCCATTACTTGGACCATACCTAGGACTTTACTTTGTCTCCTAGACTAAGTCTTGCATATATAAACTTGTATCTAGTGATGAGAACTCATACACATAAACACTTGACCAAAAATAACAAAAATCTCTTCCTTTGGCACCCATAGAGCTCACGGCTCAAATCCATGCCCCAACCAAATCCATATAATTTTTTTCTACAACCCATACACTTCTACACACATCATATCTAAGGTATTCTAAGATGGTTCCAAGCATTGGTTAACCATTTTCAAGGATTAAACAAGAAATGAGAAGTTAGGATTTTCATTTGGAAGCTAGGGTTTTCTTGGTTATAACCTTGGGTTTAAAGTCTAAACAAGGGTTTAGCACTTATTTCTCATCTCATACATCATCCCTAAGGTCTTCTAAATTCCTTTATACTTTTTATTATCATCATTTTATGTGTTATATGTTATATTGGCTAATCACCTCTAAGGACTTTTGTATGTAAAAAGGGTTTTTACTAATGTCTATGAAATTATACACTTATTCTTATGTCATATGGATATATATATCATGAAATAATGGATCTATAATTATGATAACATGTTGTTTAAGTATAAACATGTTTAGTTATAAATTAGGGTTTATAAAGTTAATAAAACAAACTTTTTATAAATCAATACACTTGGTTATAAAAGGTGTTTTTATTTCGTGTTTCATAATTAGGTAGAGCTAATATTAAAAAATAAATACGCTCATGGACGATTCCAAATATATAAGAAACTCGAAAAACCGATTTATAACGAAAAAGATACGTTAATTACGATTTTACGACGAGAAATACTTTTATAAAACTATTTTTATAAAAAGTACTATTCATTACAGCAACTCATATTTTTAAAACATCAAAAATATGATATAACTTTTAATTACGAGATCGTACTCGAAAGAATCACTAAAAACGGAGCTATAACGAATAAAATACGACATTTACGGGTTTTACGACAACAAATACGAATTATATAAAACACATGTCTGTTATGAACAGTAAAAGTTACTGTTCATCAGGGGAGAAAATTTATGAAAATGTCAAATATCGATAACCCGTCTTAATACGAAAAGATGGGCATAAGAAACGCGAGAATCGGGCTTAAAACGCAAAAGTTATGCTAGTTTTACTAAAACGGTAATTATAAACGTTTTTACTTATTAAACGCAATTTTACCAAAACCATTAGTTGGTGATTGAGCTATATAGAATATTATGTGGTTATCAAAGTACTATATTACTAGGGAGTTTCATAATGAGGCCTCTTCGGATGGCGTTTCGACGAGTTGTTGGATTTACGATTTAAAGTGTCCTAACTCCTCGAACGTCATGTCATGACCTCTTAAATTATGATAGCCCGAACGATAGTACGATGTAACAACTATAAGATTATATTCCATGAATAGTTAATCGAAGTACTTGGTACTTATACGACCTATGATAATTTAGGTTGCATTCGATCTTTTACGTGACGCATTATCTGCGATAATTGGATTATCCGAACTCAAGGTGAGTTCATAGCCCCACATTTTTACGATTTCAATGATTTATAATTATGGGGTGAAAACATGCTTTGTTTTACAAATTGGACGCAAGTATTGATTACATGTTTGCCTAAGTAGCGATAACCCAGTTAAGCCCATTATCATGAACTGTCAATTGCATAGATGTAGTTGGGAATTACATTATGTGAGCGCGAATGTTATTTAACCATATGGTCACAATTATTAACACTTTTGGTCACTTTATGCTTAATTGTATGTGACTAAATACCCAAAACAAACATGCTGTGTGTAACTAAATGTTACAAAAGGCCACACATACATAAACACATACATAAACACATACATAAACTTTATGTGGCCATTGGATCATCAATAGTCACACAAAATACACATTTATTCACCGTAAACAGCATATGGTCACACTTATTAACACTTTTGGTCACTTTATGCTTAATTGTATGTGACTAACTACACCAAAAAACATGCTTTGTGTGACTAAATATTACAAAAGGCCACACAAACATAAAATTCATGTGGCCATTGGATGATCAATAGTCACACAAAATACACATTTCTTCATTTTAAACACCATATGGTCACACTTATTAACACTTTTGGCTACTTTATGCTTAATTATATGTGACTAAATACCCAAAACAAACATGCTTTGTGTGACTAAATATTACAAAAGGCCACACTAACATAAAATTCATGTGACCATTGGATGATCAATAGTCACACAAAATACACATTTCTTCAATTTAAACACCATATGGTCACACTTATTAACACTTTTGGCCACTTTATGCTTAATTGTATGTGACTAAACACCCAAAAGAAACATGACTTGTGTGACTAAATATTACAAATGGCCACACAAACATAAAATTCATGTGGCCATTGGATGATCAATAGTCACACAAAATACACATTTCTTCAATTTAAACACCATATGGTCACACTTATTAACACTTTTGGCTACTTTATGCTTAATTATATGTGACTAAATACCCAAAACAAACATGCTTTGTGTGACTAAATATTACAAAAGGCCACACTAACATAAAATTCATGTGACCATTGGATGATCAATAGTCACACAAAATACACATTTCTTCAATTTAAACACCATATGGTCACACTTATTAACACTTTTGGCCACTTTATGCTTAATTGTATGTGACTAAACACCCAAAAGAAACATGCTTTGTGTGACTAAATATTACAAAAGGCCACACTAACATAAAATTCATGTGACCATTGGATGATCAATAGTCACACAAAATACACATTTCTTCAATTTAAACACCATATGGTCACACTTATTAACACTTTTGGTCACTTTATGCCTAGTTGTATGTGACTAAATACCCAAAACAAACATGCTTTGTGTGGCTAAATATTACAAAAGGTCACACAAACATAAAATTCATGTGGCCATTGGATGAACAATAGTCACACAAAATACACATTTCTTCAATTTAAACACCATATGGTCACACTTATTAACACTTTTGGTCACTTTATGCTTAGTTGTATGTGACTAAATACCCAAAAAAAACATGCTTTGTGTGGCTAAATATTACAAAAGGTCACACAAACTTCAAATTCATGTGGCCATTGGATGATCAATAGTCACACAAAATACACATTTCTTCAATTTAAACACCATATGGTCACACTTATTAACACTTTTGGTCACTTTATGCCTAGTTGTATGTGACTAAATACCCAAAACAAACATGCTTTGTGTGGCTAAATATTACAAAAGGTCACACAAACATAAAATTCATGTGGCCATTGGATGAACAATAGTCACACAAAATACATATTTCTTCACTTTAAACACCATATGGTCACACATATTAACACTTTTGGCCACTCTATGTTTAATTGTATGTGACTAAATATACAAAAAAAACATGCTTTGTTGGTTGTACATTATTTACGGTCACTAAATTGTACCTATTTAGTCACACAAAAAACGTGGATACAGACACTAAATCTTTCTTATGTGTGACTAACTCAAATGCGTGACGCGACCTTTTGTCACACAAGAAACTTTTTTGCGTGTGCGACTATATGTATATAATCACAAATTTTTGGTGTGACCAATACCACTTTTTGTATTAGTGATTAACTTAAGCTTAGCAGCATTAACTTTAAGACACCAGTACTAACCCCAATTTCTTTCCAAAAAAACATTTCCATCATCAATTTTGATTCTCACAAGCTCTCTTTCTGTTTTTAAGCTCACTATATCTCTCATTTCTTTTCCTCACCAATTCACTCTATCTGTTTTTATATCACACAACTCTCTTTCTATTTTTCAGCTCACTCTATCTCTCATTTCTTTTCCTCACTAAGTCACTCTTTCTGTTTTTATTATCAAGAATCCTTTCAGACAATTTTGTACAAAGTTCCATCAATTCCATTAGTTTCATGTTGTCCTCCCCACTTCCAAGTGTGTTAACTCTTGAGAGAGGTGGATCATTGGACTGTTTAGATGCAGCCTCAAACCTAGTTTAAGCTTCTGCACCCCCCAATATGGTATCTTGGCACCTGGGACCACTACCTGAATTAGTTCCCTAAGGAAGAGATTCATTAAGTGTTGCCATGGATTGGGTCCTATTTATGTTACCACTGTCCTGCTCTGCTTCTAAGCTAGAAGCAGTAGTGGCAGCCCTTTCCATTCTGTCTTCCCACTCCTTATAGACAGTCTCATCTGCAACAAGGTGAATAGGTCCACTAGACTGAGATATCTCAGTGATCCTTTTGGCTTTCCTAGGTTTTTGAGTCTTTTTGGGTTAAGATTGTGGTAGAACAGTGATTGTTTCAAGATTAGATAGTGATATAGTTCTAGATGTGTGTTGGGGTTTAGTAGGATTTCTTGACCCTTCACCCACTTCTGCTTAATGATACATTCCCTTTCATCTAATCTTAATTAACCTCCCCTCAAATAATACTTCAGAGGTTAAGTAATCTAATGCTAGCAATTAGAAAGTTAAACCTGCTAACATCAAATGCCTTTGTGAGAAGATCTGCAGCATTGTGGTATGTGTGAATCTTGATTACTTAAATCAACTTCTTCTCATAAGAATCTCTGATGAAATGGTACCTTATTTAAATGTGCTTGGTTTTAGAATGAAACACCATATTCTTCACAATACAAATGGTGCTTTCATTATCAATGTGAATCTTGGTGTTCATGAAGTTGAACCCATAATCAAGCATTTGATTTTGGATCCATAACACCTGCCCACAGCAATTAGCAGCAGCAACATACTCTACTTCAGTAGTAGAGTTTGCAACTATAGTTTGCTTTTTACATTGCCATGAAATCAATCTTTTGCCAAGGAATTGACAACCTCCTATTGTGGATTTCCTGTCAAGGCTAGCACCAGCATAATCACTATCAGAAAAAGATTCTAAGTCAAATGGTGAATCTCTAGGATACCAAAGGCCCAATTTAGGTTGACCTTTTAAGTATCTAAAGATCCTCTTCACTGCATGAAGATGTGAGATTTTAGGAGCAACTTGAAACCTTGCATAAGCATAAATAGCAAACATTATGTCAGGCCTAGAAGCTATTAGGTACATAAATAATCCAATCATTGATCCATATAAATGAACATCCACATCTTTAGCCTCTTCATCCTCTATCAATGCCTTATTAGCCTCAATTGGAGTGCTTGCTGTCTTCATAGTGACAAAATCAAACTTTTTCAATATATCAGCCATATATTTTTCTTGGCTAATATTGATTCCATCTCCTTTTAGTTGTACTTACAATCCTAATAAGAAAGTGAACTCCCCCATAGAACTCATCTAGAATCTCTTGTGCATCATCTGCTTAAATTTAACACACAAAGGCTTCTTTGTAGACCCAAAGATGATATCATCAACATACACCTGTACTAACAGGATATCACTTCTGCCTTCTTGATGAACAAAGTTTTATCAATAGTGCCTCTTCTGTATCCATTTTCTAATAAGTAGGTAGACAAGGTCTCAAACCAGGCTCTAAGAGCTTGATGTAGACCATATAAAGCTTTTTCTACCTTATAAACTTTATCAGGGAAATGTGGATCTTCAAAACCAGGAGGTTGGCACACATACACCTCCTCTTCAATATTACCATATAAAAAGGTACCCTTTACATCCATCTGGTACACAATAAGTCCCATAAATGATGCATAGGCAAAAAGTAACCTGATTTCTTCAATCCTAGCAATAGGAGCAAAAACCTTATCATAATCAATTCCTTCTTCTTGGGTGTAACCTTATGCAACCAATATTGCCTTGTTTCTAACTACAATTCCTCTCTCATCTTTCTTGTTTCTATACACCCACTTAGTTCTAATAGCCCTTTTGCCTTTAAGAAGATCCACCAGAGTCTAAACCTTTTGGATTTTAAATTGCAAAAGCTCCTCTTGCATTGCTTCTATCTAGCTTGGATCTGTCAAAGCTTGAATCACCTTATTGGGTTCTATTTGTGAGAGAAACTAGGTAAATAGGCAATTTTGATAATCTTTGTGATTTGTTCTCCTCTGCTTTTTGATGTAACTGAACATAGCATGTTCTTCAAAAATCTTAGTCATCCTTCTTGTTTGAGTAGCTGAATTTATATCTCCAATGATCTGGTCTATAAGATGATCCTTGTGAATTCTAGTTGTAGGAATAGCACTAACATTCATGGTGGTTTCCAAGTTGTTAAGGTCAGCCTCTACACCCACTTCTCTATCATTATAGGCATCATCAAATATGCCAGTGTTTTCCAAAGGTTGCATACTTGAATCATTAAGAGTAGGACTAGCAGTATTAATATTTTCACTAGCAGTATTAATACTTGGCCCAGTAGTACTAACAGATAGACTAGCAGTACTATCTCTGTTAGTGTTGTTATCATAACCTTCTTTCTGTTGAACAAGCAAAGTATCTAATTCAGGTCTGAAATCTTGCACATGCTGGTCATCTTCTTTATATGAAGCTCCTCCTTCCTTTTCTTGACCATTTCTTTAACTTACATCAACATATCCTTTGTCTGGTACCTCATCAACATCCTTATCATCTGTGCTTTGAGTACTTGAAGAGAGTGGAGAATTAGAAAGCATAAGTGGTAGCAGTATGTATTCATTATTAGATGCTTTCTCCTATCCAGCTTGCCCTGCATTAACATTTGTCTCTATACTTGCATCACCATTAGTTTGATTTCCTGCAGTAACTGGCTTATAATTCATAGATTTTGTCAGTAAATCAATATCAAAGATCCATTCTGGACCACTCCCCACAACATTTCGTTTGTTTTCAAGAAAGTTTATGTGCAGGTTCTCCTCTACCTTCCTAGTTATAGTGTTGAATACCCTAAAAGCCTTGCTATTTATAAAGTATCTAACCAAGAACCCCTCATCAGCCTTCCCATCAAATTTGCCTAGGGGATCTAAGGTATTAAGAATAGTTACTGACACCTAAAAGGTCTCATAAAGCTTATACTAGGTGGTCTACTAAGTAATAGTTCATAAGGTATCTTGTTGTGAGGCTTGGTTACTAGAACCCTATTTAGAACATAACAAGCAGTATTAACTACTTCAACCCAGAATGTAGTAGGTAATAATGAATCTGCTAGCATAGTCCTAGCTGCCTCTATTAGTGTTCTATTCTTTCTTTTAGCAACTCCATTTTGTTGTGGAGTTATGGCCATACTAAATTCCCTCTTAATCCCTTTCATTCCACAGAACTGATTCATGTCCTTATTCTTAAACTCAGTTCCATTATCACATCTGATCATTTTAACCTTATGATTTATATGAGTTTCTATGCCAGTTATAAAAGTTTTAGTGATCCCACTAGTCTCATCCTTAGTGGCCAAAAAGAAAACCCAACTAAACCTATTATAGTCATCAGTGACAACAAGGCAATATATCTTGTGATTGATACTCCTTACAAATGATGGCCCAAATAAGTCCATATGCAACATTTGCAAGGGATGGCTGATAGAGCTTATAAGCTTGGTCTTACAAGAGGCTTTGTGTTGCTTTCCCTTCTGACAAGCAACACAAGAAGGTCATTTTCAAAAAGCTTTGAAGGTAAGCCTCTAACAAGGTTTCCCCTCACAAGTTTGTTCATAGTTTTAAAGTTTATATGACCAAGCCTCCTATGCCATAATTTAGACTTATCTATTGTAGCCTTTGCAATTAAACAAGTCAAACCTCCTGAAGAAACAATATTCTTTAGATTAAAACTGTACATGTTGTTCTGTCTAGGAACTTTAAGCAAGACTTGACTTTCATCAAGTAGCTTAAAGTCAGGAGATAGAACAAGACATTCAGTCTTAGTGAAAAGAACACTGTTTTCTTGTCACACATTTGTGAGACAGAGAAAAGATTAAACTTAAGTTCCTTTACAAAGTATACATCTTCAAAGTCTAATTTCCCAGTCCTAATTTTACCTTTTATAGTAATTTTACCTCCTATTAAATGACTTCCAGTAAATGCACTAAATCCTCTATCAATGTCTTGATAATTCTGTTAGAGTAGGACTTGTTCCCATCAAATCCAAGTTGCATCCTACAAAATCCCTTTGATCCTGTATAGACAATATTGTGGATATAACTCACTCAAAATAAGGGAATTAGTTTCTATTGGGGACCTAAGCCATCACAGACTTGAGTCTGCCTTAAGGATCAACATAGTCAAATCTTTTAGGCATGTATGATCCACTGTTTTTGGAGATATGGTCAATTACTTTTCCTGTTGGTCTCCAAATCCAGCATGCTGAGGACTTAACAACATTTTCCCTTTTTCCCTCAGCAGTAGTAACTACTACTCTGGTCCAGTAGTAGTTACATTATTAACCTTAGCAGTATAGACCTTTTTACTAAAATTATTGGTTTTAGCTGCTGATTTTTGGTTAAAAGGCCTTCTCAATGGTGAATGTGATTTAAAATAAGAATATTTTGTGGGTGATGCAGCATTCACTTTTTGTTTAAGTGCGACAGTATTAACATGCCTGGCAGTACCAATTGATGTTGTTGCTCTTGGAGAGCTTTGATTAGCAGCATTAACTGGCACTAGTCCAGACTTTGTTGCAACTGTTATTGGAACATAATTCCTTTTAGGATGTGGGTGAGTTAAATTCTTTTGGTGATTCACCCTCTGAGCATTGTTCCATACTGGTCTAACATCCCTTTTACAAGTAACCCTTCCCATATTATTCAATACAGATTTTCCAACCATTTTATTCTCATAAAGTTACAGTCCTTGATTAAATGGTTAAGACTTCCACATACAAAACAAGCTTTTTTATTGAACTCAAAATCATCCCCTAGTTTATGAGTTATTTGTCCATTCCAATTTCTTTTATCAACCTTAGGACTCTGCCTTTTCCTAAAGTTTATAGCTTGCCTATATGTGTGTTGTTCAATAACAGATTTCCTAGTATTTTCATCTGATTTAACAAAATTGATTTTAGTATAACTAGGTTTATTCTGTTCAAATGAAGGTCTAATCACACAGTCATCATCACTATCAGACTCCCACTCTTTAATGATAGGAGCACTAGGCCTAACATCTTTAGGTTTATCCAAACTATCCTTACTAGACTTAGATGCAGTTGATTCAATTCTAGGCACACTAGAGATAGTTTCACTCACATTAGTCTTATAGACAGAATCATCTAATCTAGCAAAGGACAAGTCAGGTCTTGAGGGCATGTAGTTCCCAGTGTAGGGAGGGGGAACTGCATGATATCCCTCAACCTTCTTAAACCTATCATTTACTTGATTATTTTCCTCTTCAATCTCATTCACACTACTATCAGATGCACTTTCAAACACTTCACCTTTATTTAGATGACAATCATGCAATTCATTTTCATTCATTTGACTATCAAATCCAACACCAGACTTGTTATTAACACTTATTTGACTGTTTATCAGTTTAGTTAGCTTCATAGATGATGTTTCAAACTTTTCTAATTTTAGATTTAAATAATCTTTTTCTCTTAAAGCCTCTGCTAACTGATTTTTAAGCTCTGTTATAGAATTATCTATTGCCTTAACATCATATTTAAAAAATGCAATGTCTTCCTCATAAACTGCTTCATTTTTATAATGAACAATAATTCTAGCTTCTAGAGATTCTAAGCCTAATTGATAACCTATAATTTCTAGATTAGATTTTTTAAGAGTATCACGCTGTTGATCATACTATTTTTGAAGAGTTTCATATGATTTTATGCAATCTTTAGAGCAATTTTGTACCTCATTATTTAAGCTTGATGAACTGGATGAACCTGAAAACAAATGGGCCATTAGAGCAAAGTCTGTGGGTCCTTCTTTAGCTTGATAGCTCTAATCATAACCACTTATTCCATCTTGAACAACCAAGGCATTTGTAGAAGTCTTTACTGGGACAATTCTTTTTGAAGCATCTCCATTTCTATACCCCTGATTCATTGGTGCCTGCATTCTCTAGTAAAGTGACCTCTCTTGTGACAGTTGTAACATTCAACCTATTCTTAAAAAAACAAGCCCACATTTTCTTTGCCATTGAAATTCAATCCTTCTTGTCTTCTTTAAGAATCTCTTCACACTCATGGTAAGCATGGCCACCTGCCATTTGAAATCCATCTCTTCAAGATCATCAGTATCAATCGGCTCCAAGTCTTCATGCCCAACTCTGACTATTATGATGATTGACAAAGAAGGGAAAACATGACATCATCAGCATAGAATAGGAAGGAAGCTGTCCCTATGAGCTAGCAGTAGAAACTTCATGAGCAGTATTAACTGCTTCATTAGTACTGCTAGAGTTTTCTGAAGATACAAAAGACACATTCTGAGAGTTGGATCTTGAGCTTGATTGGCTTTTAATCTCAGCTTCATACACCTTCAAGTTGTTGTACAAATCATCCATGCTCATTATGTCTAGATCAGATTTGTTTCTCATGATCAAGGCAATATTGTTCCAAGCCAATGGTAGACTTCTTAGCAATTTAAGATTTGCATCTTCCTGGGAGATAACTTCATTATGAATTTCTAATTGGCTGATGAGTTTTTGAAACCTATCATAGGTTTTATCTAGTCCTTCAGATCTTGATGCAGTAAAATTCTCATATTGCTGCTTCAGAATGGTTTTCTACATTTTCTTTGATTCTTTGTTACCTCCAAACCTAGTCTTGATAGCTTCCCATAGGGCCTTTGCATCCTTGATTCCATGAAACTTCAATAAGTGCTCATCAGGATTGGCCAATAACAAAGTGCTTTTAGCTTTCAATTCATTCTTTCTTGCTAGCTTTTGTTCTGAAGTTTTAGGAGGAATGGGACCTTCAACACTAGTTGATGCAACAACAGGTGCATCACCATTCACAATAACCTCCCAAAGAGCATAATTAGTATGAGTAAGATATTGCTCCATTCTAATGCTCCATAGATCATAATCTCTAGTTTTGTGTACTCGAAGTTTTAGTGCAGACACTGTTTGGGTAGTTTTTGACTGTGATTCCATCTTCTCTTTGATTCTAAGATCTTGTGTAGACATAGTGTTCTTCTTATTTAGAGTTTCTCAACAAGCTCTGATACCACTTGTTAATCCATTCTTGACGGATCTTACTTAGCTTGTTAAAGCTTAGTTATATTGGATAAATCCAAGATAACTATGGTAGAAACTAAGATTGAGAATATCATAAACTATGCGGAATATAGTTTGCAATACTAAGAAGAACAATGAAACAGTAAAAACAAGATCTTTAATAAACTTTCAATATATTGAATACTATTTTGAATTACAAAATAACTATGAATACTAACTATGATTGCTATGCAAACTATGAATACTAATATGAAAACTGATGTGTAAAACTAATATCTAGATCTATGCCGTAGGGTTCCTTTTATACACTAAGGAAACCCTAATGGGCTTACAAAACACGTCAAGTGATTATGATCTTTTCTATAAAAGTAAACATAATCTCTTAAACAAATAAGTTTATACATATCTTCTTTACAAATAATTGATACTTATCTTCATAAGTATTCTTGTTCTTCAATCAACCTTTATCTCTTCTCTGATATGTCTTTGATCTCATCTCTAACAGCATTAATCCTTCCAGCAGTTATAATTACTCAGCAGTTGTAACTGAGCACAAGCAGCATTAACTACTTAGAAGTTTACTCTAGCAGTACTAACATACACTAGCAGTACTAACTTTAGTACTAGCAGTAGTAACTACTTAGTATATTTTCAGTCTTCATCTCTGAGCAGTCTTAACTTCTACTAGCAGCAGTAACTTTATACTAACAGTACTAGTTATACTAACAGTAGTAACTAGCAATAGTAACTTTATACTACCAGTACTAACTACTTAGCATAATTTTCATTAATATTACCAGCAACACTAAGTTATACTTGACAACACTAATATATACCTGAGCAGTAGTAACCCTAAGAATCATCTTGAAGTCTTTTAAACCTAACGGTTTCACATTCTTAGCCACATTCCTAATCCTTAGCCTTTGGAAAAATAACATATATCATTTCTCATAATCATTCTATGTCTATAAATTATCATTCTATTTGCCGGAAGCACTTAACTACCTTATAACTAAAGCATTCGCATTCTTCCCTACTTATACTTATGGCATACACATCTACGAGTGGACTAAGTTTAGGTAATCTATAGTGGAAACCTACTTCTCTTAGACCGAAGCTCTGATACCAAGTTTAAACGCCCCTTTCCCAATTCTAAATTTGACCAAAAATATGAAACTTTGCTCAAACGCATGACCCGCAAAAGACCTTCTGTCATTCTTTTATAAACTGACCAAAATCAATTACAATTTGACTCTTGAAAGCAACTTTATCATAAAATAGACTCAAATACCTTTCCAATGATATAAGGCATGACTTCTAACTCCTTACGGTCGATTTTATATGAATTTCCCAAAATGACTCAATTTCTGTACAACTTGTTGTCCTGATTTTATACTCGAGTAAAACGACCAAAACTTGACTTCTATAACTCAACATAACTTCAAAGCTTTTAGAATTCATTAACACATCATATAATTCACTTTCATAAACATTTATGGCCTAAACGACCCTTGAACATGTACTTTACAAAGTGACGGGTGTTTTGCCAAACACCCCTTTTGACCCATTTTCAACTCAATTAGACATAACTTGAGCATAGCTCATATACATTCTTATATATGAACTTTGACACTACAAAACAACATTACAACCATCTTACAACACTTGGGGTTCAACCTTGATCGAGCTTGATATCTAATACTAAGATCATAAGCATAATTCATCGTATTTCCAAATCTTCTACTCCATATCCATAGGTCCTTAATCCAAGACCTTACTTTGCATCATATTGACCTACATAAAAACATCAACTACTAAAAGGGTAAGCTTTCGCTTAGTAAGTAACCGGGTTAGAACATATATAATACATTAATTAATCATACATGTCTCATTAACATCAACAATTAGTCTAAAGACTTTCTTTCAACATATGAAATCTTTAACACTTTAACTAATCATCAAGCATACGTCAATTCTAACACATACCTCGTTAGTCCATAATCCAAGATTAACACTCACTTATCCAACTAGTCAAGCCTCTATTTAATGCTTACTTTCTAAGCCAAGACTTTCAATTCCTAAACATCTTCATTCACCACATAATATGATAACATTAATATTATACACATAATAACCAAAGTTACTTACTTGGCTTCCATAGCTATGTTACCAATGTTTCACCATCATCGTCCTCACTTGCTTCTTAAGCCAAAATCATCATAAATCATAAACACTTAAAAGAACATAATTGAAGTACTATAACAATGGTTTATTCAACCTATTCTTTTTACCTTTCAAAACATTTAATCATCATATGATCATATCTTGATCATATGAGGAAAACCCACAAATTTACTAATTTTATCTCAAATAACTTAACCTATAATTACTATAACCTCATTAGTTTAATTTAAAACACCTTTTACCTAAAACCCCCAAATTGGGTACATAAACCCTAACTCATAAATTACTAATTCAACTTAATAAGGGATTACTTACTTGTGTAGGATCATTGGTATAAGCTTATTTCTTGATTTTTAAGACCTCAATTCATACCTAATTGATCACTTAGGCCACTTGGTTTTCTCTCTTTTCTTTCTTGGTACGACACACACACAACACACTAGAAACTTATGGAAGTTATGAGATATAATCTCATTAAATCTGGCACAAGTTTGTAATTCTGGCAAGAATGGTCCCTGCAGGCTAAAACCTGGAGGTTCTAGTACTAAAACCTGGAGGTTCTAGTACCAGTTTAGGATTTTGGCAACTTAGGTCCCTCAAGTTCTTTTCTCTTATACTTGGTTTACATAATACTTCTCATAAACATATACTAACCACTTTGACTAACATTTAGCTTAAGTTTGACTATCGGGTTTGACTAACGAATCACGAGAGGCCTTTAACTTATAAAAGTCATAGTCAAACCATTCCAATGGCATTCTCGTAATAAAATACTTACAAAACGGTTTTGGGGTGTTACAACGAACATAAAGTGACATGTGGTATGTACAGGTTATTTAAACCAGAAGAATGGCATATATTCATTTGAAGTGGTGTTACTGAAAACTCTAACTGGCTTATGGGTTTTTGACAAGACTCGCCCCAAGGATGAGCAAAATCTGGTGGAAAGGATGAGGCCAATGTTATCCAATAAGAAAATGGTTAAGAATATAGTTGACCCTATTCTTGGTCTTGACTACCCGCCCAAAGCGGCTTACAAGTGTGCTCAACTTATTATAAAGTGTACTCAACCGAAACCAAGAGATAGACCATCCATTGAACAAGTGTTGCAGAGCTTATAATGGATTAATAGTGTTAAAATAATCATATGACCAGGTTTTTGTTTTCTAGATATCCTTTATGAAACCTGAAATTTTATATTTTACCAATGTGTTGATTTGGTTCATGAAGCATAGAACAAGACTTGTACTATACTATATTTTTTGGTTTACCTTCCGAGTTAATGTCATTAAATTGACGTCATTATCATTCAAGTTTTTTTCAGTTGAAATATCCTCTCTAAGATCTCACCAATATCTTGTTTAGAGCTTTAACAGTCATCATTAGTTGAAGTATCTCTAGTCTTTATGTATCTTTTGTGATGGTAATGTAAATCAGTTGTGATACTTTGTTCTTGAGTTGATATGTTTATTAGTTTGGATCTTTATCATATCCAAGTTTTTTCTTTACTTTTCTAGTTTACAAGTAGGGACTTTTCTACTTTAGAAAGATTGAGATTAAAGTACACGACACAACTTATACACGGCATGTGAGTTCCTCACAAATGTATAAGTTGTGGGTTGAAGTCTCGGTGAAGACATTTGTGAGATAAGTGATATAAGATGTGAAAAATTGTCATTCAAAAAGTAAAAGGAGAAAATCAATTTTATTCATCTCAGTTGTAAGAGAAAGTGTTCTCCAATATATAAGGTGTGTTTGACAAAGGTTACAGTGAGCATTAGGTGCAGCCGTGAACAATAGCAGTTATTTTCTACAAAAAAATTTAGCAGCGTAGTCGTCGTGTAACTATAATGTATAAAACAGCTCATAAATATTCAACGCTCATAAATGCTATTTCATGGAGCATTGAAAAATGAGTAGTGTTGAAAAACAAGGCATGCAAGGCCGATCAATCGCTTTTGCCGTCTAGGCGCTACTGAGCCACGAACCTTGCTGATTTGTGTAAATTGTTGGAACAAATAGGTCAACCGTAGTCAATGATGGTCTATGTTGCTCAACGACGATCAATAGTGGTCAATCGATAATGGAAATATCGAGCCGATGAAAGAGTATTTATAGTGGTTCGGCTACAAGAACTTCTTTTCTCGTCCTACTCCACTCCTACAGTACCCAACTCGAGATTTTCAATGCATTATGTTAACAAGCTCCTTCACTGGTGGAGAAACCTTCACAACATTGCTTACACTTTCTCTGGTACTAAGCTAAATACCGAGTTCTAGTTTGAGGTAGAACCAACCTAACTGATGCGTGATTTCCTTTAAGAAACTACAACAGGTTTTACATTTATAAAACCCTAACTACCTCGACTATTCCTAAGCACTAAACAACAGTGTACCCTATTGTGTATAGTGTAGTGATTGGTAAGCACGGGTGTCGACCCAAAGAATGATTTGTGTCTCTAATTGTCTAACTGGTTTATTGTTTTACCTAAGAAAGCATGAAAGAAATCATGAAAGAAAGTATGAAAGAAAGCTATTTGGAATTTTAGTAGAATTATTGTAGGATGCTTGGGTGGTAAGCCTTGCTGTCGAAAAGGGAATTGGTATAGTGGCAGACAAATAGGAAGGATGAACACAATTAATTACTATGATCTCTAGTGTAATGAATTGTCGTAATCTTAATGCCACTTATCTTATGAGATACGCTTAATCCTAATAGGTGGTCTCCTCATTACCTTGCACTTCTAACCCTAATTTTAATGCTAAGGGTTCGCCTTATGGGTCAAGGTGAAACAACTACAAGAATTGGTCCCTTGTAAGCAATCGTGCACATTAAGGTTTAGATGGTCACATATTACCTAATGCACACTCAACCTAAAATCAAGACCTAGCAAGGAGTTCAAGGATTTCAAAGCGTACTACATAAAATAATAAAGAAAGCGATAAAACAGCAAGATCACGACTTAATCATCAAAAAGACAATTAAATAATTATATGCCTAATAAAACATAATTCATAACAACAAAAAATTAAACTGCTTGATCCGCTAAATAAAAATAATCATTAAATTAAATTAACCATAATAAGTTGAAGTATGATTACAAACTGTGTTGAATTAGTGCTCTCGATCCCCTAGTCGAACGCCATGCAAACCTTGAAGGGTTGCCCTATACCAGGAATGTTCATCCCTTTTCCTCCTTCTTCTTGCTGTCGGCTCACACACCAAGATTGGATGCCTTAAATATAATAATGGGGGCTCTATTTATAAGTTTTGTGTGTATTACGGTGTAATGGGTGGGTTAGGTTACGCCGTAACCATGCTGATGTGGACTTCCCTTTTCTAGGCTAAATAAATGTTACAGCGTAACTATATAGTTCTTGTTACGCCGTAATGGTAACTAGGATCTGTTATCCTTCTTCAATGAGGTATGTTACGGCGTAATTGTGATGAAGTGTTTACGCCGTCATGTAGATGCTGAGTCATTTCTTCATTAATCTTGATTACGGCGTAACTCCTGCTGGGAGGTTACGCCGTATCTGGCCTTTAGCTTCTTCCTTTGCTTGATTTCTACATCTTTTCCATTCCAATGCCTGTATTTACCTGAATTCAAAATATAAATGAATTAAGTACCGAATTTATATAAAAATGATACAAAGGAAGGCAATAAATTTAGGAATTTGATAAATAAAAGTATTAAATATTTAATGTTATCAAATATCCCCCCACTTGACCTTTACTTGCCCTCAAGTAGACCTTTTAAACAATTCTCAAAAAGATATCTCCCATATTATTAAGGAAGTTATGAATTTAAAAATTACTTATGCTAGAAAATTCTAAACCAAGCTCCTCACAAAAGGAAAAACGAATCACACTCATACTCTCACTAATCTATGTGTTTCATTTTCTGGGTGATCACTCGATTGCATTGTCATAATATGTATTCTATCATAAGCTTGGAAAGTACACAAATCTCCACCAACTAGAGTTAGGGTCTAAACAATTCTCAAAGGCAACATAGGCTACATTGGTTTATTGGGTGATAAAGGGTTATGATAGACATGGGATACACATTTAATGGTTGTTAAGATAAAAAAACAATACAAATAGTCATATAGATCTAAGGTATTCATAACCGGCTACTGTCCATCCATAGTCTAAGTCTTCTAGTGCGAACACTTGATCATATCTTCACAATGGGTTAGCAAATAATGAGATCTTGCGAAGTATGCTAACCCATAATCTAGGATGGCTTATAGTTGCACCATCCTCTTCATCACTAGGTGGCTTATAGTTGCACCACCCGTAGTCGGTTTTATAATACGTAACCGACCTCAGGAGCTATTACATTAAGTGGCTTATAGTTGCACCACCTTTTTCTTTAACTTTTTATATTTTGTTTACTCCAACACATCCCCCCACTTAAGATAAACAGTATCGAAAGTGACAATATCAGGGGGTCTTCTATGATCAATATAATATGTCATCAACGAAAGGGCTAATCTTCAAACCATTTTCCCTGAACCATTTTCCCCGAACCATGGACTTAGGTAGCCAGAAATTTCAACACAAAGAAAAATAGACTACAGGGTATGCTAAGGCGAACTGGTGTAACAGACATATTTGGTGTAAACAAGGACAGGCTAAATAGGGTGATCTAGGAGTATCTTGCACTAATAATGAATGAAAATAAGGGTTTAACACGGGGAGGTCGACAAGTCAGTGTGACAAGTCGATAAACATACACATAAAGGCTATTTGGGTGAATTCCTAATACGTTGCCTTCTCAAACTATCTATTCCTGCTAATCAATTAGGTCTCGAAATCATGTACATGTCAAGTTCTAAAGTCTACAATACTACTGGCACACTCATATATTTGGTGGATTTTTGTATAATAGATGAAAATGGAATCATTAGGCTTAACCTTACCAATTAGAATAAAGGGTTATAGTATGCCTGACAAAGATTAATTCTAGTTTATTAGGAAAAACAAGTCAAAAAAAATTAAGATTGGCATAATTTTTCAAAGACAAGTAGAAAATCGAAGGCAAATATCAGTTATGTGATAATTCTACTCCCATCCCCCTACTTGGTTTATACAATGTCCCTATTGTACATTAAGGAAATGAATTTATAGAAAAATAGTAGAATTAAATAGGAAAAATCCCTTGGATTTGCTTGAAATGGTGAAGAGACAGCATGCTCTAAGCCATGCTCCAAGTCTGCTTCCTCGAGCAACATCCACCATTACAAACATCTCTACCATCCTGTATAGCATTTGACTAGTACGGTTTGTAGTGCTTCCTTGCTGCTTGATTAGTATCCTAGCACCATTCCAAGTGCATTACTTGTATAGCGGCAAGAAAGACTAATACCAAAAGCATATACCAAGATAAAAAGCACATTGCACAGAATGTACAAAACTGTACAAAACCTAACTCACTTTTGTAGGAATCACGATTGCATTTAGCGTATGCAACAAGCCTTTTAAACCACTTGGTAGCCTAAGTAGACGAGTAAAGTCTCTTGAGGGTTTCCAGAGAACATACCCACAAAGTTCATTTACCAATATATACGGTTTTGTAAAATTTTCAAATATTTAATGATTTGAAGGTAGGGATTACGACGTAATCATGAATTGAGTTACGCCGTAATCATGTGGTTATTTAATTGTGAAAATTCTATTTTAAATAAGGTTATGGCGTAACCAAAGAGGATGTTTACGCCGTATATTTATTTGTTACGGTGTAACCGGAGTGGTTACGCCCAAACAGAAACATTTTAAACCATATGAATACGATTTGATGTAACCTCGAATTCCGTTACCACTACAAAATCAAGTAAGAAAAATATAATTCCAACTAAATACAAAAAGGAAATGAAATAATCTACAAGGATAGGTTGGGTTGTCTCCCGAAAATCACTTTTCTTTTTTACTTGAGTCTTTAAGTTAGACTCAAGCCTCCACCACAGGCTTCTTGTACATCTCTGATCATGTCCAATCTTCACATCATCTCCTCAACCTGTTCATAATTGCTCATCCTGCACACTAACAAACCCGTGTATTAAATGTGTAATAAATTTGAGCAAAAGAAGAAGAGCACACAATATTAGCATATACTTGACTCATAAACACCACATGAATAAAACATTAAGGTTGGCAAGCTCAGTATTAAAAAGAGGCAGATTAGATTTTTTTTAAAGGTTCAAGCAATGCCCAAACTATTTTTAGTGTCTCAGACCTAGTTCAGAGATATGTCGTAACAAGCACTACCAAGTTACGCCATAACCAAATCTGAGATGATTTTTTTATAATACTAGTTACGCCGTTACCAATTAAACTGGTTATGCCGTAATGCAACAAGTTACACCGTAGTCCAAAGCATTACGCCATAAAAACACTTAATCAAACATGCACGCACACAAAAATAAGAGAAGAATAGAAGGTTCAAGCATATACAAACACACAAACAAACTTACATATATCAATCAGACAATCAAAAACTGTTCCCGGCAGCGGTGCCAAAAACTTGATGCGTGATTTCCTTAAAAAGAAACTACAACAGGTTTTACATTTATAAAACCCCAACTACCTTGACTATTCATACGCACTAAAGAGCAGTGTACCTTATCGTGTATAATGTAGTGATTAGTAAGCACGGGTGTCGACCTAAAGAATGGTTTGTGTCCCTAATTGTCTAACCGGTTTATTGTTTTACCTAAGAAAGCATGAAAGAAAGCTATTTGGAATTTTAGTAGAATGATTGCAGGATGCTTGGGTGGTAAGCCTTGCTGTCGAAAAGGGAATTGGTATAGTGGCAGACAAATAGGAAGGATGAACGTAATTAATTACTATGATCTCTAGTGCAATGTATTGTCGCAATCTTAATGCCACTTATCTTATGAGATACGCTTAATCCTAATAGGTGGTCTCCTCATTAGCTTGCACTCCTACCATAATTTTGATGCTAAGGGTTCGCCTCATGGGTCAAGGACGAACAACTACAAGTATTGGTCCCTTGTAATCAATCATGCACACTAAGTTTCAGATGGTTACGTATTACCTAATAGACACTCAACCTAAAATCAAGACCTAGAAGGGAGTTCAAGGATTTTAAAGTATACTACATAAAATAATAAAGAAAGCAATAAAACAGCAAGATCATGACTTAATCATCAAAAAGGTAATTAAATAACTAAATACCTAATAAAACATAATTCATAACAACAATAAATTAAACTGCTTGATTCGCTAAATTAAATTAATCATTGAATTAAATTGACCATAATAAGTTGAAGTATGATTACAAACTGTGTTAAATTAGTGCTCTCGATCCCCTAGTCGAACGCCATGGCAAACCTCGAAGGGTTGCCCTATACCGGGACTGTTCGTCCCTTTTCCTCTTTCTTGTTGTCGGCTCACACACCAGGATTGGATGCCTCAAATGCAGAAATGAGGGCTCTATTTATAAGTTTCGTATGTATTACGGCGTAATGGGTGGGTTAGGTTACGCCGTAACCATGCTGATGTGGACTTTCCTTTTCTAGGCTAAATATATGTTACGGCGTAACTATATAGTTCTTGTTACGCTGTAATGGTGACTAGGATATGTTATCCTTCTTCAATGAGGTACGTTACGGCGTAATTATGATGAAGTGTTTACGCCGTAATGTAGATGCTGAGTCATTTCTTCATTAATCTTGATTACGGTGTAACTCCTGCGGCGAGGTTACGCTGTAACTGGTCTTTGGCTTCCTCTTTGCTCGTTTTTCACGTCTTTTCTATTCCAATGCCTTTATTTACCTGAATTCAAAATATAAATGAATTAAGTACCAAATTCATATAAAAATGATATAAAGTAAGGCAATAAATCCAGGAATTTGATAAATAAAATAAATTAAAAGTATTAAATTATTGTTGATGTTTGATCGACTAAACATCGTTTACCAAACTTTTTCCCGTGGTAACTAAGCTAAATCTAGTAAATACCTGAGGTTCTAGTTTTGAAGTCATAGAAATAACCCTAGATCTCAACGATTCCCTTTCAAACTATCGAAGAACGCCCAAACTCCGCTACGATAAATAATGGAAAAAATACAAAATTTTTGTTTACCGCTACCCACAATTTATAACAAGAGAAGTTAATATTAAAAATAATATATCAAAATACTAAATAATATAAATATAAAATACAGTTATTAGAAAAAAAATAATTATAACTTTAAAATATAATTATAATAAATATATATGAAACTATATATGATCTGTAAAATAATGTGGGTTAATGGCAAGAAAGACAAATTTTTCAAATAAATCGCCAAGGCTCTTTTTCCCCAAATGGTCCCCCCCCCTATTTGTACCGATGCTGTAATGTGTATTTGGCTTTTATGGTACCGTTTGGCAGACTAGGGGTACAAGTGAAGGAATCAACTAACGATGGAATGTAAGATGCCAACTAAGTAATGAATTCCAGGAAAATGGATTAAAATAGGTAGAATCTGTTTTAGAGATGACAGGTTTTGGGTTGGTAATGCTGTGTGGATGCATGTAAAAATGATTTGGCAAGACACTTCTATTTATTGTCCAAGAGAGCCAAGAAGGCTCTTGCCACGGATCCTTGTGGATTCCTTTCAAAAGGAATTGTCCCTTGCCACAAAGGGATCCATGGGTCTTACATGACATGTGATTTGGAAAGATTCTTGATGTGTGCTTAAACATACATCATTTTAACCTTGGAAAACACTATTAAATGGACTAATAACCATAAAATATGAGTAATTATATTGCAATTATGTTTGGTTTGTGTTATTATGTCTTGCAGGTACAAAAGATTGAAAACAAAGCAAAAACGGTAATTTTAGGGTGACTTTTGACGACGTTTTCACGTTTATCGAGATTCAAACAAACTCGTAAAAATTCCTGAGCACTCCATTAGAAAGAGCATGAAATTACAATTCTATCGGTACCTTACTCGCCCTTGGACCTTTCTTATTTGAACCTTTCACGCCTATTTTGGACCTTTTATATAATAGAAATCTGGACTGGGTCTAAAAAGAGGATAAAAGAAATTAATTCATATAGTATATACGTAACTATGCTCGAGCACAGTTGATTCAACTGGTGTACTTAAAACTCATAACCAAGAGGTCATGGGTTCGAGTCCTACTCGGCCATGGCTGGGGTATT
>BQNB010002850.1:3445-120321 GCA_026074375.1 Tanacetum coccineum
AAAATATTTTTCTGAGTTTTTATCACATTTTAGACTTTTCTAAAGTAGAAAGTCATTTTTTGGAATTTTTATGTATTTATTTGCTATTTTCTAGAATTTTTAATTGGTTAAATAGGTTTTTAATTCATAAAAAATATTAAAAAGTCAAAAAAATATAATTCCTTTTTAAAAAATTTTCTTTTGTCATTTAAGAGGTTTAGAAACTAAGTTTGAATTTTTAGGGTTTAATTTTGACTTAGTTGATAATTAGACGCGTTTTTAGGATCCTCGGTTTTCGTTTTTAGTTTAAAATTGTGTTGCTTTAATTGTTTTTAGTGTAAATTGCCTTAATTCCTGTAGTAATAGAAAACCAAATCCAAAATCCTTTGTTCCATTCAAGCACCAAATATCAAACCGACAAATGACTTTCCATTGCATTCCTCGTTGGGGATAACGACCCGGGAATCACATACTTCCCGGTTTCTACATTGAGATTTTTTTTATAATTATCCTTATTATATATTCATAATTATTTATATTTATATATATCTAAAGGGATAGTTTCAAAACTATCACTAGTCATGATTATGACCTCACGTTTTGTCTTTTGTGATTTAGACGAATCATGGCACTTGTGACAAGACGAGGACCAAATACCTCACCTAACAACACCAACCCAAACAACATGACTCCTGAATCCGTTCAAGCTATGATTAATCAAGCTCTTCTACGAAACTCCACCAATAGAGATGGAAGCCACAGTTCGCACGAGGATAACCGAAGGAATGTGCAAACTGCACACCCTTGTTTCTATACTGACTTCATGAAATGCCAACCTTTGAACTTCAAAGGGACTGAAGGCATTGTCGGTTTAACCAGGTGGATTGAAAAGATGGAGTCAGTCTTCAATATCAGTGGTTGTGCTATTGAAAATCAGGTTAAGTTTGCCACCTGCACTTTGTTAGGTGCTGCTTTAACTTGGTGGAATAGTCAAATAAGAACTTTAGGTCCTGATGCCTATTTAATGACTTGGGAAGGACTCAAGAAGAAGATGACGAACAAATATTGTCCACATGGTAAAATCAAGAAACTAGAAATCGAGATGTGGAACCTAAAGGTCAAAGGGAACGATGTTCCAACATACACTGAACGTTTCCAAGAGCTAACCCAGATATGTACCAAGTTTGTTGCTAATGAAACTGAGAAGCTTGACAAGTACATCAGTGGACTTCCTGATAACATTTATGGAAATGTTAAGTCTGCTAGATCCAAGACGTTGGATGAGACTATTGAGTTGGCCAACGACTTGATGGATCAGAAACTTCGTACCTATGCAGAAAGGCAAACTGACAACAAAAGAAAGGCCGATGATTCATCCAAAAACAACCATGGTCATCAACAACAACCCTTCAAGAGACAAAATGTCGCCAAGGTCTACAATATGGGGTCGGGTGAAAAGAAGCCATACGGTAGATCTTTGCCCAAGTGCACCAAGTGCCATTTTCATCACAATGGCCCGTGTACTCAGAAATGCCACAAATGTAACAAAGTAGGGCACTTTACCCGTGACTGCAGGAGTTCTGGCAACACAAATGTTGCTAATACTCAGAAGGGCAATGGGGCAAATCCCAAGGGGAATGGTTGTTTTGAATATGGAGCTCCAGGACACTTCAAAAGAGATTGTCCAAAATTGAAGAATAAGAATGGGGGAAATGGGAATGCACAAGGCTGGGTATACGCAATTAGAAATGCGGAGAAGAATGGGAATGCATCAAGGAACCCGGACTCAAATGTCGTCATGGGTACGTTCCTCTTAAACAACCGCTATGCATCTACCTTATTTGACACTGGTGTCGATAGAAGCTTTATATATACTGCGTTTAGTTCCCTGATTAACATCACCCCAACTCCATTAGAAAATAGTTATGATGTGGAATTAGCTGACGAAAAAATAGTCGGGGTAGACACTATTATGCGGGGTTGCACTTTAAATTTCTTAGACGATCCGTTTAACATAGATCTCATTCCTGTAGAACTAGGTAGTTTCGACGTTATTATCTGCATGGATTGGTTAAGAAGGTGTCACGCCGTGATCGTGTGTGATGAGAAACTTGTTCGAGTTCCCTATGGGAATGAAACCTTGATTTTTCATGGCAATGAAAGTAACGATGAGAGAGAATCTCGGTTGACCATTATCTCATGTTCAAAGGCTCAAGAGTACATGGAAAAAGGATGTCAGATCTTTTTGGCACAGATATCCACCAAGAAAGAGGAGGACAAGTCGAAAGGAAAACAACTTAAGGATGTACCAATCGTCTGAGATTTTCTGGAAGTTTTTCCTGAGGACTTGCCAGGTCTTCCTCCGGCTCGACCAGTGGAATTCCAGATCGACTTAATTCCAGGAGCCGCGCCCGTAGCTCGAGTGTAACACCCCCAAATATGGGTTGCAGCGGAATGTTGAATATCCAAGGGCGTTACTTCATAGTTCAATAGCACAAGATATGAGAATGACCACTAAACGTGTCGTTTAAAAAAGATACATTGGATTAACAAAATACTTGTTTGTTACATAAGCTCATGGCTTCAAATTGTTCAACAGTATAAATAAAGATTTCGGTTTATAACAATTGTCCCCAAAATGTAATAAGATCCCAAATCTTAAATGTTGACTCTTCAATTATTAACTTTCAATGTATCACTGCACCTCGTACCTTATTGACATGAGAAAACATGCTTAAAACGTCAACATAAAGTTGGTGAATTCATAGGTTTATGCAAATCAATAGTAGGACCGCAAGATTTCCAAGTGTATGATTAAACAACAAATGTAAACATCATAAAAAGTAATTACATTTTCCTAAGCTCATGACACTGAAGCTCGACATGTATGAATGCAAATAGATTGCCAAAAATTGCCCGTGAATGATGTTTAAACCCGTAACATCCCAAATCCGACATGGTATACGTTCGTTCCCGGTGATAGCTAATCACCCGAACGGGGATTGTCAATCCCAAATAGATCTATTTATAACATTCGCGCTCACAATCCAGTAATTGACAGTTCATGATAATGGGCTCAGTGGGTTATCGCTACTTAGGCAAACACGTAATCATAGTATAAAATGTACACTTGCGTCCAATTTGTAAAACAAAGCACGTTCTCAACCCAAGGATGTAAATCATTTAAATAATTGTAAAACATGGGGCTATGAAATCACCTTAGTAAATAGTCCTCTGAAAATGATAATTATATCCGAGTATGAATCACTGTCAAATACCTAAGTAAATACGGCCAGTCTTAGTCTGCAAATTTAGGCTAAAGACTCAATGTATAAACTACAATATCTTGCTAGTTTATATATACTGTTATCACTTGTGTGGTGGTGTACACGTTTAATGTATTTATATTCACTTGATGGCTCTTGGGAAGGTATACGGTTTCACACATTCTTGTATACGTACAAAAGTGATTAATAAATATACGTATTTATTAAATCGTAGGTTAACTTGTATATTATCCGAATATAAGTCGCCCGATATGTTAAGTGTTTATGAAATCACTTTTGTTTATAAAATTCCCCTAGGTTTTCTATAATTACCAACCAGTCCCTCTGGTTTATAAAAATAGAGTATTTACACTTTAGACCCCTTAAGTTTTCACTTGTACATATTTAGTCCTTCAACTTTATAAAGTTACACTTTAGGTCCTTATATGTTTCTAATAGTCCCTAAAGTTTCAGAATGACTAAAAATAGCCCCTTAAGTTATCAAAACAGTGAGTTAATAGTTTTAAACCTTTAAGTTTCAAAATTGACACTTTTAGTCCCTGAACTTGTAAAAATCACATTTTTAGTCCGAATAAAGTCTAATTAGGGACAATATGTTTCATTTGACTCTAATACGCCACATAAGCTATGCCAGCTTATAAATAAGCTCGGACGAGCTTATTTTGGCTTATTGAGCTTATTGGGCCCATTAAGGTCCATTAAGCTTTTGAAGGGTCCAATCTAGTTTCCAAAGATACAAAAGAACTTGTTAAGTTTATTTAAGTTATAATTATTAGTTTGGCTTATTAATAAGCTCAGATGAGCTTATTTAGGCCTATTGGACTTGTCGACCCAATAACCTTAATTGAAAGTAAATAAAAAGGTCCATTAGGGTTTTCTCATTGATTCTAACTTGTTTTCTTAGTTCAATAAGCTCATTAGGGTCTGTTTTAAGCTGTTTTAATCGCGTAGCTTATCTAATAAGCTATTAAGCTTGTTATTGGGCTTTTCAAGCCCGATATGAGCCAAAATGGTGACTTAAGTGTTTGGGCTTAATCCTTTAAGGTCCAATAACCTTTCTAAGGTCATCATAAGCCTCATAAGCTATTTTAAGCTCACAAATAAGCTACCAAGCTTATTCAAGGCATATGGATTTCGTTCATGGCTATTAGGCTTGAAAACCCCAATAGGAGTTTAATTTGTGCAAGCTTGACTTCTTATAAGTTTAATAAGCCTCCTTAAACTCTATAAGCTCACAAATAAGCTGTTTGAGCTTATTGTGGCTTATAGGTTCACGTTTAGACTCAGTAATGGACTAATAAGTCCATTAGGGGTCTAATTGGTTTTCTAATCAGTATTAAGGTCCATTTAGCTTTGATAAGCATTTTAGGTTTCTAAATAAGCTTGTGGAGCTTATCAATAAGCTGTGGGTCTCCACTGTTAGGCCTGTTGTTTCTGGTTTGGTTTAACGAGTCCCTTGGTGGCCCGTTAAGGGTTTTCCTTTGTGTTTTACTAGTCAACGAGTATAATAAGCTTCCTAACCCCTCTATAAGCTGAAGTGTGCTTAATAATAAGCCATGGTTCCTAACTAGCGAGCTGTTGGGCCTGTTGGGCCTGATTGCGTGTCATTTGGATTAAACGAAATCATTAGTGGCCCGCTAAGCACCCTAGATATATATGATTCGAAAATATGCCCTTGTGACAAAATGTCGTGTATTTAACTTATATCCATGTAGCGTTTTACATGCAAGCATTTGTTTATGTAGAGTATATGTTCCCAAGCCTTTATGTCACGTTTACAACGAAGGTTTACGTATAGATTTTATTATAAATTCATGTACAAGGTATAACGTATACATCGAGGTCCATGTTTTCATAAAACAAAAGATTTAATGTCATTGCTTGTTAATACTCTCATATGTTACGTGTCTCTTTGTGCATGTACACCACATAAGTCGTTATACGCACTAGTAATGTGTATAACTCACATGTTTCTCATTTAACATGCATGAACTTACTCTAGTACACCATATATATATAACAAGTATGGTTTTAGTTGTTTGAGTGGTTTGTGATTTGTAAGAGTGCTAAATGGTAAGAGTGTGTGAGTATTTATGGCAGAATACTTAGTTTCATGGCTATAGTCCCAACAAACCAAACCGTGCCTTAACTAGTGGTTTTGTAGTTTTTAGTTTAGACACACATTGGTTTCTTGTTAAACCACTTAAGTACATTCTTTAATTGCATGATCTAAGTACAAGATTACCTAGGATATGGGGATCTTATGGTTTGTGTGTGTGTTCTTTGTTTAGCCGTGGCATCAAGGGAGAAACAAGGATCATAGGGAAGTTAAATGGTTAATAACCATTGTGTAATGAGTTAACTAGGAACACTTAGTACATGTTTTAATTAAACAATGGTTTGTACATGTACTATTTTTAGAAGATCATTTAGGAAGAATTTCTCGTGATATAGGATGAGACGTGGGTTAAGGAGAAAGATGGATCCAAAGTGATCTTTAACCAAGGTATATTAGCTTACTAGGGACATGTTGTACAAACCTTAATTAAAACTTAGATGTACATGTACTTAGTGTAAGTCCACAGGATTTTCTATTATCCTGTCCCCCCATAATTTGCGCATAAGTGGTATATAGTAACAAGAATAGATTTAATTTTTTTTTGTTTAAGGTTTAAACGTGGGTATGTGTTTTTAGTCTAGTATTATCCGGGTGCAGTCCAAATGTATTTTATTGCGAAACGTAAGCCTTTTACGTGACCAATAAAAATAAAATACGCAAAGTTAACAATTATCTTCTTAATAATTATATATTACTACTGGGTGATGTAAACCTTATTATTTGGTTGACCCGTTCTTTACATTACATGATTATTTTCTAGTCTACAACGATTTATCTTAAGAGTTAAATTTTAAAGTAAACGCGTATCAGACAAAAATAAATAGTGACGAATAATAGGATCGTAAATGACCCTGAATTGAGAAAATTACACTTACCGGTTAAGATTACCTGAGGAATTGATTGGTGTACATGACACATTCCATGTGTCAAATTTGAAGGAGTGTTTGGGGAATGCTAATTTGCGTGTGCCGTTGAATGAAATCAAAATCAACAAGACTTTATGTTTTGTTGAGGAACCAGTTGAAATTATGGATCGTGAGTTAATAGTATTGAAACATAGTAACAATACCACTTTGTGAAAGTTCGTTGGAATTCGAAGCGTGTCCAGAGTTCACGAGTTAGGAACGCAAGACTATAATGAAGTCCTAAGTTTCCTCAGTTATATGTGATCGTCGCTAGCGGTTGAACCAACTATTAAATCTGGGACGAGATTTCCATAAGGATGATACTGTGACAGACGTTGATTAAGCCAGTAGTTTGATACCTTTCTAAAAATGCCAAAGTGTCCCATTTTTATGTTTTCTTGATTGCTATGTGTTCTAAAGCTGTTGAAGTGGGTACATATGTGCATGATGTCATTTAGAGGTAAATGATTATCTTGATTTTAGTTGCATATGAGTTTGGTGTTAAGTATTGCAATTTGTTCACGCCGTGTGGGTTGTTCTATATGGAAAAAAAAGACGTGTTGCATGCAATTGCTTTACGACCATGCTTGGGGGGGGTTTTGTTAAGAGTTAAGCGTTTATAAGAAGTGTAAGTTATTGGAAAGGAAGCATGTGAATGAAATATAGAAGTTCGCAGTAGACTTTCCATAAATAGAAAGTGAGATGTGAAATGAAAAGTTATTTTTAGAAAGTCTAATTGGTGGCGTTTATGTAAAAAGGTTTACTCAAATTAACTTAGGTTTTTATAAAAACTTAAGGTAATGTAAGTAATAGGGTAATTAATAAATAAATAAATAAAATTTAAAATAATGAATAGGGGGGACGATCGGCATATAGAGTTTAAAAGGATTTAGGAGTGCTAAATCTGTAAAAGTGGAATTATAAGAGGATTAGGATACCATTTAGATATATTAGAAGAAACCTAGTTCACAAATAACTCATTCCCTCTCCATCTTGGTCGAAATCATAGCCTCTATACCCAAAGAAATATCGACCTCCATTGTTGATCCAAGGAAAACCCAAAAATCGTTGTTTAGGTTCTAGCATTCAAGGTAAGCATGTTAATCCTATCTAATTTATATATTCATGTAACCCTAATTATGATAGATCATTAGGGTTTAACACTTTTGTAATTAATGAGGATATGATCATGCTAGTGTGTTTGTGGTTTAATTAGGATCATAATGGTGCAATCGGTTAGGTATAAAACGCGTTAGATCATGATTTAGGTTATGACAGATTTTTAGGTCGTGTTCAACGAATGATATTTTGATGATAAAAATGAGTATTGATATGTTTCTTGAGCCTATGAATAATCTCAAAGAGTCTAGTTTTCAAAAGTCCAGCCACGAAAGGTTTTGAGGTCCGAATTAGGACAGTTTTGAAGTTGGATTTTATTTGGAGTAGTGGCACATGTAGTGAGCACTTGGGAATCACAAGGTAGTTAATAAACTCATAAAGGAGCTTAGATGATTTTTAGTATAATTTATAAAGGTCAGCAAGTATGGGTTTTAAGTTGGTTAAGACACGCTAAAATTCTGCATTTTTTGATAAATTATAGTTAACTAGTATAATGTGTTAACAAGATGGTTAAGGTTGGGTATGGTGTCGGGGCGACCCATGATGGTTAATCAAACCCTTAGACATGCATCATATGAGTGTTACATGGACTTGAGCTTTCAGCTTGGTCGTGTGTAACACGTTTGTGTTTGTATTGTGATATTGTTTAGAAGCTGCTTGTGCATGAAGTAAGTTTCATAGTCCATCTTTTTACTATGTTTCTAATTTGGGATGGAAATGATGCAAGTATTTTGGAAATGTTTTAATTACTGTCATTATGTGTCTTTTTGAAAGTGCATGAACTTTACTTGGCTATTGTATGTTACGTGCTAAATGCTTCTGTGTATTAGGATCGGGGGTAACGTTCCTACCCATTTGTTGTGATACTGGGATCGGGGGTAACGTTCCTACCCATGTGAAGTGCCGGTTTTAATGGATCGGGGGTAACGTTCCTACCCAATTGTTGATATTTGTTGGATCGAGGGACATGTTCCGTTCCCATACTTGTTTTGGTTACATTTGCATGCTAGTTTGTATGATAGTGCATTTAATGTCCTGCCATGTTTACTTTAATCACAGTAATTTTTATAAGCTTTGATATTCGTTTCTTAAACCTATGACTCTCACCAACATTATGTTGACGTTTTAAGCATCATTTTCAGGTAATCTTATTGAGGATAAGGAAGTTAGGAGGTGTGGCTAGTGAGACCGTAGGCGTTGCATGCGGAGTCTAACTCCTAGAGTTTTTTTTGGCATTTAAATTGGTTGCTATTTGATTGTTTATTGGATGTTTAGACTTTTGGATTATGTTTCCTTGTGGTATGAATTTGCTATCGTAATGCAAGACTCCTTTATCTTGAATTAGATATTGTCGTGCACATTGTGTCTCATTTGTTTATCTATTTCATTTAGTTCACTCTATTGTTGACACCATTGTGTTGTGATGATATCCATGATGTTACGCCTCGTGTTTTCGTCTAGGCGGGGTGTGACATCAACGTACGGTGGTGGTAGCTCGTATCGCTCGTGGTAGCTCGTCTCACTCATCGAACATTGTCGTTGCTATAAGAGAGTTTAAGGAATGTGTTGATTCTATTGAGTGATGTGAACATACTTGAAATCAAAGGTCGAATGCTGAAACATGCACTTAAATTGATAGAATATTGGCTAATGACGCTTTCACGAGCTGCTTCATAAATTCATATGCAGTATTTCAGCCATGTTATATATGACATTTTAGCCCATCGGTTCTAAAGATTCCTCATGCAAGTTATACTTTCAAATTTAGCAATTCTATCGTCCTTAAGCATGAGTTTAATGGAATTGTCGAGCCCGGTTGGAAGAACCAAGTAGATGGTCGTTCATTGTTTCGTGTTAAACTAAAGATATTGACAAAGTGATCCCTAACCTAATGTAGGGGTAAAGGTATTAGTGTGCATGAGCGGGTTATCAAACAAAGACACGAACCAAAGATGATTTTTTTAGAACGGCAATCTTTCACATTTTATACGACATATATCTCGCAATATATTTTACAACTGTGCCAGCGCAGCTTTGACCCGCAACCTATAGGTTGGTGGGCAACTCACATACCACTAGATCAAAACTAGAGATGAAATGCAAAAGCCCTCGTTCATTCGGAATTCAGGAAGAAGATGTTTCCCTAAAGGCTTACAATGATGCAAATTTGGATATAGGAAGGTTCTTGAAACAAAAAATCAAAGGTGAAATGGGTTCGTGTTAGGGATAGAAATATGTAGTAAAATTCAGCATGTGACTGAAACGTAGGACTACAATGACACTTTTAATTTGATTAAATTTTTTTGGGTTAATTAGAGATGTTTAGTTAATAGTTACACTAATTTTCTTTTCTACTTGTTTTTTAGATAATTAGAGATGTTTAGTTAATAGTTACACTAATTTTCTTTTCTACTTGTTTTTTTCTTTTTTCTTGGTTTCTTTTTTTTCTCTGTTTCTTTTTTTATTTTTATTTCCACCTCTTGTGTCTTCTAAAAAGTTTCATTATGCATCTTTATAATACTAGTTTAGAAGGGTCTAATAACACAAATACAAAGTAAGGATTTGGTTAATAAAAGTTTGTATCCGTAAAGTAAAGGTTTGAACAAATCAATTGGTTTAGTAGATAACTATTCTAGTAGTTTCACACATGGTTGTTAAGATCGCGATCCTGATCTTAGGATCTTACGATTTTACGATATTGCAACGCAAAAACAATCCGGATCTTACGTAGGATCTCTGCAAGCTTAAGATCTTACAAGATCCTGATTTTAACCATAGGATCTTAAGATCTAATCCGATCCGGTCTTACTTTTATCGGACCACAAACTAAAATACTACAAATTTATAGATTGTGTTTTGTATAATTCAAAAAACAACATGTTAATCTTTTTAAACATTTTATAATTATAATTTATGACAACATTTCTGTGAAATATTCACTTAATTTTGTCCTTATGATATATAATAATTTGTAGATTTGTATAATATTACACAAACTATTAAGAAAATAGCATTATTGTAAGATCTTAAGATCCCAATCCGATCTTCGATCTCGATCTTGTAAAGACGAAAACGATCCTAAATAGGATCCCGATCTTGAAAACCTTGGTTTCACAAATACTTTTTGAAGCCTTTATGGGCCCGGAAAGAATTTTGATTAGAAATAAACATTTTGAGAAACCAATTTAGAATTGATAGAGGATAGACGATTGATTACTCATAAGTGTAGAGTTTTAGGCTTTGAGGCAAATGTTTGTCGTATCTCATTCATTGAATCATTACATTATATATATGATACATAGAGGATTTTAGATATGGGCTTGAGCCCAATACATACACAACATAACTAATACGAGCTAACACACTCCCACAGTTGCAGCGGGAGGACACCGGACGCTCAAACTGTTGGGATTTTAAATCTAATTAACCATTAAACACGAGTACGCAGCAAAAAGTAAACACGTATAGAATTCATAATTAACAAGATTAGAGATGTGTACCTTTTAGCAAAAATGTTACACCTTCTTGAATATACGCGTATGTATAACACCACGCGTAACCACTAGGATCAAAGTATAATCCCTCTACTTCAACACACACAATACGTTCTTTAGCAAACAATTAAGTATGCTAGTACTAGTAGTGATAAGCAATAAAACCACCAAGTTCTCGTAGAAATCAACGATTGAAACCCTTGTGGTTTTTCCCCTTGGATCGAACCAACATAAGAACCGAAAACCCGTTTGAGTTTTTGGTCGATTGAATAAACAAAAGAGATGGAGAGAGATTTAGGGATTATGTTTTTCAAGGTCTCTCAACAATGAATCCCTTAACCTTTATTTATAGGCTAAATTCCATGTGCTTGTAAGGAAAACCCTCTCACCTCCTTAATAGGGGTTTATGACCAATTAAAAGGAAAACCATTACTTTCTTTTTCCTTAAATGTCATATTAATAACTCATTAAATATTTACTTTAACTATTTAACATAAGTTATGCTTATCACATAAATATATTACATTTAATATATTCTTTAATTGTTTTACGTATTAACGCGTGCGTCCCCGTAGGCTCGAATAAATAATCCGGACATATATTAATTTATACTTGGACATATTCCAACACAAACTGGTGTGAAACTCTTTAGACAATGCGGAAGGCAAACCTTTAATGAAAATGTCCTAATATCGCGAAGGGACATGAAGAACTCTAACTTGCCAGCAGCAACTAAACCATGAACAAAATATATGTCAATCTCAATGTGCTTGGTACGTTGATGTTGAACCGGATTAGAAGACAAATACACAGCACTAACATTATCACAGTAAACAAGCGTAGCGGAAGACAACAGTGTGTGTAACTCACGTAAAAGATTCCTTAACCAACAAGTTTCAGCATCAGCATTGGCAACACCACGATACTCTGCACCTGCACTAGAATGAGAAAGCGTCGGCTTACGCTTAGAGGACCAAGAGAATAAGTTTTTTCCAAGAAAGACACAGCAACCTGAAGTCGATCTCCGTGTAGTGAGGCAACCAGCCCAGTGCAATACTCTCGCGAACAAAATGATATCTCCTATTGTCACACCCCGCCAAGGCGGAAACGCGAGGCATAATAAGAATGGATATCATCACAACACAATGGCGTCTATATAGAGAATACTAAAATGAAACTAAAGTAAAGCAAAGACACAAAGTGTCATAACAATACCCAAAACCTAATGGCGTCTTTATTAATGAGAAAGAGGTCTCGTCAATAAATGACATGCAGAACATAATCTAAACAATTCATGCTAATGCATTTATTCAAACAGAAAACATAAATAAACTCTAAGCGTCCTACGGTCTCTTCTAGCCACTTCGCTCTAACTTAGCACCATTATTTATAGGGTCGAATGACCCTTGGAGACCAAGTTTTAAGTGATGTGGTGGCTAAATCTTGTAGGGTGCTGACTTAGGAGGTCTAGGAGGTAAGTTTTCAACGCTAGGTTAGTAGCTATGAAGTGTTGGAAGGGTTTTGGAGGGGTGATGTGGCCGCGACTAGAAATGAGCAACAAGGAGGTGATGTAGCAAGCTTGGTGGTCAAGGAAAGAAATAAAGGTGCTTGTAAGCTACTTGGGTGGCTGCTTAGTGATTCATAGTGGTGCTTGAGGTGTTAGGATGGGTGCTTGGTTTAAACATGGGTCAAAATGGAAGAAAATGGGTCACGGGTTAGTTTAGGGCTCGTTTTAGGGTTTTAATTTCGAGTTAGGGTTAGGGTTTAGGATAGATTAAAGTTTAGGATTAGTGTTAGGATTATGGTTTAGTGTTTAGGATTAAGATTTAAGATTTAGGATTAAGGTTTAGGGCTTAATTTTAAGATTTATGGTTTAGTTTTAAGTTTAAAGTGAAATTAGGGTTTTAGGGTTTTGTTTAGGGTTTAAGGTTTTAAAATGTGGATTAGGGTTAGGATTAGGGATAGATTAGGGTTTAGGAGTCATGCATTAAGTGCTTGTACCTTGTGCTAAAGTGGAGGTAAGAAATCAAGTGATTTAGGAGGTAAAATGACCTAATTAGGTTTTCTTGCATCATTGACTTATACATTGAGCTTTTAGAAAGTTGTAACTTGATTTAGGAGGGTAAAGATATTCAAATGTTGTGTATTGATACTTGTACACATGATTTAAAGGCTTGTACATTCATTTTATAAGTAATATCTTGATATATAAATTAGGGTTTTGATATAAATGTTAACATATAATGCTTGTTTTGATGTAACATTTTGGAAATACGTTAAATGGACAATGTACTTGGTAAAAAAGATATTAGGATATAGACTTGACATATTAGGATGTTTACATGATATAAACATAGATATAGATGGCATTGATAGAGGTTGCGTGAGCTCGTTTACTTTAGAGATGCAATGAGATAAAGCAAAAATTTCCCTGTAAAAAGGTGATATATTTAAAATAGATGGATATTACAGTTCATCTAATTTAATATATGGATATTTATATTGATGAAAATTGCAGGTTGTTATAGTCTCCCTCCCTTAAAATAAATCTCGTCCCGAGATTTAGTTGGATGCCGGAGTGTAATATTTGAAAACAGATGTGGATCTTGGCACAAATTTGATCTTCTTCGACGTTCCCATGTAAATTCTGTCCTCTTTTAGAGGTCCATCTTCCTTTTTATATAGGAATACGACTATTTGTTTCAGTTGCTTGACTTTTCATGATCCATAATCTCCACTGGTTCTTCTACAAAGTTAAGTTTGTCATCAAGTCGAAGCTCTTTCATTGGAATGACAAGGGATTCATTAGATAACCATTTCTTTAGATTAGACATGTGGAAAGTACTGTGATCATTACTGAGCTCTTCAGGAAGCTCTAGTTTATATGCCACTGGGCTAATCCGTTCAAGGATTTTGAATGGTCCAATGTACCGGGGGTTAAGCTTTCCTCATTTTCCGAATCGGATGACACCTTTACGCAGTGACACTTTCAACATAACACGATCTCCAACTTGAAATTCTAAAGGCTTTCATCTTATATTGGCATAACTTCTCTACCGGTCTCTTACGAGCTGCAAGCGTTATCGAATTGCACTATCTTTCAGTGTTTCATGATTATTTACGGTCCTGTAAGTGAACATCGTCCAACTTCGGCCCAGCAAACGGTGATCTTCAACTTTGTCCATAAAGTGCCTCAAATGGTGAAGCCTTCAGACTGGCATGGTACTGTTAATGTATGAGAATTCTATCATGGACAAAAGTGTCCTTTCCTATCCTTTTCTAAAATCTATAACACAGGCTCGAAGCATGTCTTCGAGTGTTTGAATGGTCCTTTCACTTTGTCCATCGGTTTCGGGATGATATGCCGTACTCATGTCTAATTGAGTACCCAAAGCACTTTGTAATGATTGCCAGAATCTAGATGTGAAATGACTGTCACGATCCAAGATGATAGATATTGGCACTCCATGCCGAGAGACTATTTCTTTAATGTATAACCTTATAAGGGTTTCCATACTATTTGTCTCTCGGGTAGGGATGAAGTGTGCGGATTTGGTAAGGCGATCAACAATGACCCAAATTGTGTCATGTCCGTTTGATGTTTTGGGCAGTTTTGTGATGAAATCCATTTTGATTCTCTCCCATTTCTACATAGGAATCTCCGGTTGTACTAGTAAGCCGGATGGCTTTTAACATTCTGCCTTAACTCTAAAACATGTTAAAAATTTGCCAACATATTCAACGATGATTGCCTTCATGTTAGGCCACCAATAGAGTTTCTTAAGATCCTGATACATCTTGTCAGAACCCGGGTGAATGGAATATTTTGATTTATGGGACTTATGCATGATCAAGTCTCTTAGATTACCAAAAAGTGGTAAACAGATTCAGTTCTTAATACAACGAGTTCCATCAGGACGTATTTCAAATGCTTTATCCATTCCTCGTAAGTTTTTAGCCTTGATGTTTTCTTCTTTGAGTGCTTCGGTTTGAGCTTTAAGAATTTGTGAGGGTAAGTTTGGATGAATGGTCATAACTAATGATCTAACTCGGCGTGGTTTGATTCATTCCTTCCGGCTTAAGGTATCTGCTATAACATTTGCCTTTCCAGGATGGTAGCAAATTTCACAATCGTAATCTGCAGGCAATTCTAACCAACGGCGTTGTCTCATGTTCAACTCTTTTTGATCAAGGATATGCTAAAGACTTTTATGATCAGTGAACATAGTACACTTTGTACCGAATAAGGTTAAGTTCTCCAAAATTTAAGAGCGTACGCAACTGCTCATAATTCGAGATCACGAGTGGTATAGTTTTCTTCATGAGGTTTGAGTTGTCGGGATGCATATGCAATAACTTTCTCTCTTTGCATTAACACTGCTCCCAGACCTTGATGGGATGCATCATAGTAAACAACAAAATCGTCATTTCCTTCTGGTAATGCTAAGATTAGAGCTTCACAAAGCTTCTGTTTTAGTAATTAGAAAGCCGACTCTTGATCTTCACCCCATATATACTTCTTGTTTTTCTGTGTTAATTTAGTCAAAGACTTTGCAATCTTCGAAAAACCTTCGATGAATCTTCGGTAGTAGCCGGCAAGTCCTAATAATTGATGTATTTCTGTGGGTGTAGTAGAAGATGCCCAATTCTTAACTACTTCAATCTTGGCGGGGTCAACATGAAGTCCTTGACTATCAATTAAGTGTCCAAGAAATTACACGATATGAATCCAGAAATCACACTTGGAGAACTTGGCATACAACTTCTCTTTCTTGAGTAATTCTAGGATTATTCTCAGATGATTTGCGTGCTCTTCTTTGTTACGAGAGTAGATGAGAATATCATCGATGAACACTATTACGAATTTGTCCAAGTATGGTTTACACACACGGTTCATGAGATCCATGAATACAGCAGGTGCGTTAGTTAAACCAAATGGCATCACTTGAAATTCATAATGTCCGTATCTTGTTCTGAAAGCAGTCTTGGGAATATCTTCATCCCTGACTCTCAGTTGATGATAGCCTGATCTTAAGTCAATCTTCGAGTAGACACTCGAACCTTGAAGTTGGTCAAATAAGTCATCAATCTTGGGTAATGGGTAACGATTCTTTACGGTAAGTTTATTCAACTCCTGGTAATCGATACACATTCTGAAAGATCCGTCTTTCTTTTTGACAAACAAGACAGGAGCTCCCCAAGGCGAAGTACTTGGTCGGATAAAACCTCGATCTGATAACTCTTGAAGTTGGTTAGATAGTTCCTGCATTTCTAAAGGAGCTAATCTATAGGGTGCTCGGGCTACAGGTGCTGTTCCTGGAATTAAATCGATTTGGAATTCTACTTGGCGAATGGGAGGAAGGCCAGGTAGATCTTCAGGAAAAACTTCTGGGAATTCTCTAACTACTGGGATATCTTCTAGTCTTTTCTCGTCTGACTTCTTTTCCATTACTTGGATTACGAAAACTTGACAACCTTGGGATATATATCTTTCGGTTTTTATACAGGATATGAGACTTAGTCGGGTTTTACTTTGATTACCTCAGATGATCAAAGTTTCACTGTTGATTGGGATGTGGATAACTTTCTCATCACAGATAATTCTAGCATGATACTTGGATAACCAATCCATACCAATGACAACGTTAAAACTACCGCGTTTGATTGGCATAAGATCAATTTTGAAAGGTTGGTTTAACAAAGTCAGGGTGCAACCCTTAATAACGGTGTTTGTGCTTACTAGGTTTCCGTCAGCCATTTCGATATTGTAAAAGGTATCTATTGTAATGGGTGGAATATTTAGCATAGCTTAAGGCAAGAGATAGGATACAACTATTATCGCTCTGAATCAAATAATACTCTAGATAATGTTGGTTAAAAGGAACATACGCCAATGACTACGTTCAGGTCATTGGAGAGCATTCCTATCCCTCACATGTAGGCTCTCCACTAGGAATTGTTATATGGTGGTCTTTCGCACTGATTTGCCTAATGCACTTTCTCTTTACAGGCATGAACCAATAACTGTCACTGTAGTGAGATACTTCCATGGCTGGGCCTTTGTTTCTAAAGTTCTTGTCCAATGGCCTACCTTGTTGCAAAGTATTACACTTAAACAGTGCAAGGTCTGTGTGATGCAGAGTGCATTTCTTACACAAGGGACGGTTTCTAATATACCCATTATTTTCAGTTGGAGTGATAGCATAAGACCTGAAGGTTTCCTGTCTTCTGTTCTGTTGTGGTTGGTGATTATTGTAACGGTTGTTGGTGTTGGTGTTACGGTAGTTGTTGTTGTTGAAAGTTCTTCTGTCGTCAAACTTTCGTTTATGATCACTTAATGCTTGCACTAGAGTGTGCTTTTGTTAACCTTGATCCCATTAGCCTTTGGGCTATGTTAATGGCTTCCTCTAGAGTTTTGAGTTTAGAGGCGGTAACATTCCCTTTAATACTTCGAGGCAATCCCCCGATGAAAACTTCCATCATTTTCTCAGAATCTGGCACCATAGTGGGACATAAGGTTGCCAATTCCTGGAATCTTCTCACATATGTCTTGAGATCATTCCCCTTCACAGTCAGATGGTAAAATTCGTCTTCCATCTTCTGGACCTCAGTTCAGGGACAATACTTCTTTATCAAAAGCTTCTTGAATTCAACCTAGGTAATCTTGTAAGCTTCTTCTATCCCAATAGGTTGGGCAAAAGAATTCCACCAGGATAGAGCTTCTTCAGTTAAAGTACCAGTAGCAAACTTCACCTTGCAGTCTTCGGTACAGTTGCTACGGGAAAACACTAATTCAGTTCGCTCAAACCAGCGGATAAGTCTAACAGCTCCTTCTAAACCTTTGAAGTTGATAGGTTGGCAGCTCATGAACTCTTTGTAGCTACACTTTCTTGCTACAGGAGCTTCTCTTTCTCTGGTGTTCCTATTGGTATTGTCAGCATTTGCCATTGTTGCAGCTTGTGCTTCTAGAGCTGCGGTAACACTGTCAGCAACTAGTTTCCTGATGGCAGCTTGAGTCATGGCTGGTGCTTTAGATGTTGATGTCCTTTTGGGAGGCATTCTATCAACATAAGACAACACGTAATAAGAATGATATCACAAGTCTTAAAATGCAATGCTTATTTTTGAACTTTAAGCATTTTTAACAATAGTGACATCATAGATACTTATTTGATATGAATTCTAACAAGCATCTAACTTATTAGTTTATTTTCTAAGGGTCACGGTAAGATTCATAATGATGAAGACGGAGATGTAATATAGGACACAGGATGAATATAAAACAGGATCACCATTATATTATATCATGAACAACTTGCCCTTGTATTGTACATAATCAAATTTTGACAAGTGTTGTTATTTATACCATACATCCCGTGGCTAGGTTCTAACAAAAGCATAACTAGTATCTAATCAGTAGTCCGATAGTCCTTCCTCCTGGCTGTTCTAGTGTTCATGAGATTTGCATTCAGAAGACGTTTCTATCAGCTTGTGAAAGAGCCTGGATAATCTTGATGATTTGTTCTTAGATTAGCAATCCTAAAAGCGAGCCAATCAATCTTGTTGTTATTTCCTATATGCTTTCTTTGAAGTTAATAGCAATTGTGAGTACGAGACTCTTAGAGTTCAAGCTTCCAGATTGTCAATATTCTTGTTGTATGATCACCCGCTATTTCTGAGACCTTATTTATTTTGTATTCTATGTGCTAATGCGGGTCGAGGAGAGTTCATCTAGATGATCAAAAATTTTCCTCAATTTGCTCCCTCGAGACGTTCCACGACATTGTCTTACGAGAGCTTTCTCCTATCTCAAATTCTTGAGGTATGGCAGAAGTAGAGGAGGATGATCCTCACGGCCCTCGTTTCTTGATGGCATAAATTCCCAGGAAAGAAAAAAATTCTTGAGGATTAAAACATTTAGAGATAGCATTGAAGATGGAGGACAATATATGGGCGGTGAATAGGTTGATTTTAAGGCATAGTAAATGCATGCATGACCTTCATATATGGGTTCATCATGAAAAAGTGAAAGAGAGTTTGTGACCTATAGTAACTAAACAAATGAGTTATTGAAAGAGCTATAATAAGTTTTTCCTTGTTGAATAGCTGGGACATAGATCCGGGGAAGACCGGGATATAGTCAGGGAAAGATGAGGAAAAAGCATCCTCAATATTGGAAATAAGGTGACTTAGACCTGGGAGAAGACATCGCTCTGTTAACAACCAGTGGTAAATAACAAAAGTTAGTTATATAATAGCATAATATTAATGTTCTTATACATATTATTCAGAGATGTAGTGGCACGGAGGACTTTCATTGGATGGAAAAAAAAAAGTAAAAGTATTTATGTTTAAGGTTTCAACCTTGTCTCTTGATACCCAATGCACAACACCCCCATTTTGACATTAGCAGCAGAAGCAATCTGGGGTATTATTTCATATATACAACGTCATAATCATAGAAAGACGACTCAAAGAGATGTTTTTTAAAAGATAAGATTATCGTTCAATGATATTTCATCAGAGTTTTTTATAACAAACAGAAGGTCCCCAAAAATCTACATGAAAACAAAAGTTTGAATGATAACAGTTTTAGCCGTCTTCAAGTCCGGCCACTCTTGTGCCACTCATGCCATAAGATGCTCAATAACCGGATAAAACATGCATAAAAAAATCAACACAAGGTGATGAAATTCATAGGTTTTATGATTAATAGTTTTGAATACAAGTCATCATAACATTGGTTTACTTTGTTATACACCCATAAAATTAATATTGCAATGAGTACAATTTATTATAGAAAACAGTATTATAGCCTAATATCTCATGACACCGAGACCTTGAGATAATCAATAATCACAAAAGTTGCCCCAACGGGTGCCTTTGCCAAACAGCCCGCATAGATGATTCAAATGAAGTTGCGTTTGGTTACCAAAAGAAAGGTAACAACCAACTGGGGGAGTTTCGTTCCAAATAGATCTCTTCACAGACATGCACGCTTACTCCGGAAAAGTAATAACGGTTCATGATAGAGGGTCATAATGGCAAAAGTAAGACTTAAGGCAATTAATATTCAGAAGCATACGGTTGGAAAAACACTCGCATTCATAGTTTAAAGCATTTATCCCCCTCTCAATCCGTGTTATGAAACATTAGAAATTTAAAATATTAGGCTATGAGCTCACCTTAACAGTACAAGGAAATCTGATTGATGGCAAAAGTATATCAAGTTGAAAGTAACGGCCCATCGCACGCAACTGGGGTATATGTCAAGTCTTAGTGTGATGGTTTAATGTTTCAAAACTTTATAAAAGTTTAACATATTACTTTGATTATTAATTTAATGGAAATATAGTATCACTGTTTCGGATACATCATAATTCAGTAGGTCAAGTAGTAATCTTTGAGAGCCAGGACACTTTAAATCGTAAATCCAGCAAACTGTCCAAAACGATACCCAAATAAAAAACTCATCACATAAGCTCACTATTAACTGTGATACGATAAAAATTTAGTTTTCTTCAAAAGTATATCGATGATAAATAACGTTAAATATATAACGTAAATTGTTTTATAATGCGTCGATCGTTTTGATTAATAAACGAAAATGATTCCGGGTATTTAATAAAATCGAGTCTTATAATATTAATATATATTTTTATAATTTATAGAAAAATAATATATTTTGTTATTTTAAGTTTGCAAAAATGGCAATATTTACCCTTGGTTTATAAACTTTTACAAGTTTAGTCCTTTATATATAAATATATATAATTTAAACCTTTAAATTTAGAACTTGTCAAGATAGGTCCTTATAGTTATAACTTTGGAATAATGACATTTTCAGCCCCTCTAGTTATAAATTTCAGAAAGTTACGATATATACCCCTTGCATGGAAATAATTTACAAATCAAGTCCAAAAAGCCATGCAAGCTTATTTTAGGATTCAAAATGATATTTGCAGGTTATAGCTTATTAGAATAAGCTAAAATAAGATGTTCTAACGTAACAAAAGTTTAGAAAAAGGATTCGTTAGCTAGAAAATCAAAATGGGTCGTTTTTAGGGTTTTAACCAAAAACGCATGGGTTTGAGGATTTAAGGCTTTAACAAGAGTTCATATAGGATCTTAGGAGTCTTATGAACATTCTAAAACAGATTACGAGTTTATTGAACAAGATTATAATCTTACTGGAGCTAAAATGGGTCGAAATGGGGTTTTTGGGTTTGTACGCCTAGAAACGACTTCAAAGCTTCTTTCTCTTGATTTCTTGGCTTCTATTATGATATTGGGGCTTCTCTTGATCTTCTATTATGTATGTTTTGGCTTATATAAGGGTGAAACCAACTTTGTGCCCAAGTTTCTTGGAGTAGTGGCCAAGGTGTGGGTAGAGTAGTGACTTATGAAGGCTATAGGGTGATTAGGAAGAGCTAGAAAAATAGCTAAGCAAGGTGTAGGGTGTTGGAGGGGGTTCGACTACAAGAAGGTGACAAAGAGGTGATTTTGCAAACTTGGTAGCCAAGGTGGTGATGGAGGTGCTTGTAAGGTGCTTGGGTGGCTGCTTGGTGACATGGTGGTGAGGTCATAGAGGTGCTAGGATGCTAGGTTGGTTTAAAATGGGTCAAAAATGAAATAAAAGGGGTGTCGGGTTTGGTTTGGTTTCGGCTTAGGATTTAGGGTTTTAATTCGAGTTAGGGTTAGGGTTTAGGATAGTTTAAGGTTTAGGATTAAGGTTTAAGATTAAGATTAGGATTTAGGATTAAGGTTTAAGGTTTTGGATTAAGGTTTATGGTTTAGTTTTAGGTTTAAAGTGAAATTAGGGCTTTAGGGTTTCGTTTAGGGTTTAGGGTTTTAGATTAGGGTTTTAGGATGACTTAGGGTTAAGGTTTAGGGTTTAGGAGTCATGAATTAAGTGTTTGTACCTTGTGTTACAGTGGTAGTAAGAAACTAAAGTGATTTAGGAGGTAAAATGACCTAGTTTGGTTTTCTTGCATTATTGACTTGTATATTGGGCTTTAGAAAGTTGTAACTTGATTTAGGAGGGAAAAGATATTCAAATGTTGTGCATTGTACACTTGTACACATGCTTGAAGGCTTGCACATTCATTTAATGTAATACATTATCATATAAGTTAGGGTTTAGATATAAACGTTAACGGATAAAGTCTGTTTTGATATAACGTTGTAAATGGTACGTTAAATGGATAATGTACTTGGTAAAAATGATATTAAGATATAGACTTGACATATTAGGATGTTTACATGATATAAACATAGATATAGATGGCATTGGTAGAGGTTGCGTGAGCTCGTTTACTTTAGAGATGCAAGTTACGTTGCATCATGAGATAAAGCAAAAATTTCCCTGTAAAAAGGTGGTATATATATAATAGATGGATATTACAGTGCATCTAATTTAATAGATGGATAATTACATTGATGAAAATAACGGGTTGTTATAGATATAATCGATTGCGTAAGCCATATACGAATATATACCACATAGCACATACAATTTTAATCAACTTTTTAGGCCCCATTAAGACATAGCTGAGGTCTTCCCTAGCTTTTAAAGTCGTGGATCAAAACCACATAAATTTAATGTCTTTGTTTTAATTCTTGATCATCATATTTGCATAAAACCTTTAACAATTAACAAGATTTATATCACATATCCATCCATGTTAAATTGCATGTCTTTATCATGGATGCCGAATTAACTATTAATTTTAACATAAAACCGATCAATTAACAATTATACACATCAAGTTTTATCCACAAAATTACATACAACCTAAAATTCGTCTAATTAATTTTATAACCAATAAAGATTGAATCTTGATGCACAAAGATCGAATTTTATGCATAAAATAAATTTGCCCAAAAGGGCTTAAAATTAATCAAGAACCCTAAATTAGTCCATTTTATTTCCTTGTAACTATAAAATCAACTCGATAGAGGCTCGGATGCCTACTATTGGGTTTTTTACATCTATATAACCATTACATACACGAGTATGCAGTGAAGTAAACACGGCTAGAATTACATAGCAACAAGTGGTCAAGAGTGCGTGCGATACCTTTTCGCAATAAACAAACCATTCAACCTCGATAAACGCGATTGCATAACACCACGTGAAACCACTATGATCAAAAGTATGATCCCTCAAAGTCGACACACACAATACGTTCTTAGAAAACAACAATGTAGTGCTATTACTAGTAGTGTTTTAACCAAAACGATTACCTCGTCCTTTGATTCAATCAACACAACGAAACAAAAACCACCATGAATGTGGTACTTAATCATAAACCGAAACCCTAAGAGGGTGATATTGGTTGATCGCTACGGCAATGGAGAAAAACCGAAACCCCTTGAGGGTTTTGGGAATCGGTCGACCAAGGAAAAAGCACAAGAGAGCTGTTAGAGTTATTAGTTTTCAAGCACTAGCAAACAATGAACCCCAAGACCCCTATTTATAATCCTTATGACTTGGCTGCAAGTCAAGCACTCCCAAACCCCTTAGGATTTGGATTCGGCCGACCTATGTAAAGAAAGGGGTCAAATCGCAAACCATCCATATGTTTAAAACATAAAAACCGTTTAAAAACAAAACGTTTTCTACAATCAACTTAGGCTAAGTTTTATAATGACCGAAACTTAACAGACCAATTTTCTCAAACCTACTTATTATCTCAAAACATGATTTTATTTACTATCTCCTAACTTTGTAGGAAAAGCAATGCAAACATGAAAAAGTGTACAAATCTTTTAAACCCTAACATTACACAAAATCAACTTAACACTTATTCATTTAATTACTTAGAATAGTAAATAAACAAATGCATTGCAGGCAAATACCAATGGAAAATTCACATAAAAGATTACACAAGATATCTCAAGATTTTGCAAATCAAAATCCGGATTTAGTTACTGTATTCCGGTGCCCTTAGTTTCCGCAAAGCCGTGTGCCGCTCTGTCAACAGCACCGGAAGAACCCCGGCCCTACAGTAAAAACTTAGTTTGGCTATAAATACCAAGCCATTTCTCATGTTTTGACACATCTTTCTCATCTAATCTTCTCTCTAACAACCACACTGATCTCTCTCTCTCTCTATAATCGTCTTTCAAAAATCATAGTAGAAGGTAAATCCCTCAAGAAAGAAATTGCCAAATACGCGAAAGTTTCAAGCACGCCTCAAAAGTGTCTTGATCTTGATTCATCTTACTTCATTCAAGAGATCATCTTGCTGTGATTTATTGTTGTATTATTAGTTGTACATCAAGTGTAGTTGTGTTATTATCGATTCTCGTATGTGAGAAATTCAGTGATTATCTTTGAACCTATAGAAGTGTACCAATCATTGTGAGGCTTCTCCCCAAGTTAAAGGAGCTCGTGACTATGTTTAACAAACTCACGAGTAGTGAACTTCGAGGAGTAGAGTATGGCAAGGAAGGTGTCCTTGTAGCCGAACCACTATAAATACTTGTGTCTCTGTGAACTCATTCTACACTCTATCTTCTCTTTACTCTTACATCTCTTACTTCTTAATTATCAAACATCAATATCTAAATCACTTCACTTAAAGTTTCAAACAAAATGTTAAACAAGTTTTAAAAGGCCAAATATTTTAGAAAACTATTCAACCCCCCTTCTAGTTTTCCACACATTATTCGGTTTTTGCATATTAGTCCTTTACGTTTAATATTTAATTGTTTGACTAATATATATTCTCGTTTAAACAATTAACGATCGTTTGTTAAATCACTAATTAATATATCACTTTAATATATTAACTCTTTGTTCTATATATTAACGTGTGCGTCCCTGTAGGCTCGAATAAATAATCCAGACATATATTATTTATACTTGGGACATATTCCAACAGCTCCCACTTGGACATTTATAAATAATATGATAACATTGGTAAGTGTCTAGCAACACGTCAATGCTCCCAGAAATATCCGAGTATGGTTTCATAAAGACACAGATAAATGATTTATGAATTTACAATCCCTTTGTTTCTAATACCGTGTTAAAAATTGATATGGATCAAGGTCATTCCATTATTTAACTAATACCGTGTTAAAAATTGATATGGATCAAGGTCATTCCATTATTTAACAATTCTATTTTATCCGTATATGTAACTAATCAAGATTACCGAAAATCAATGAGACCAATCTACATTAGTTTTTGGTAAGACCATAAAGCACACACAGATTAATTCTAAACGAGGGGGCCCAGTGGCATCATACTTTCAACTTTTAAAGGAACAAATTCTTTATTGACTACAAGTGGCTAGTCACCATGCTTCACAATCACTTCTGAAATAGCCCTTATTAGTCACCTTTTTTAGGATAACTTAAAGTAGACCAAGAAGGATTATCCACACGTGCAAGACCTACTTGCAATCATCAATCAAAGGAATTTTATGTAAAATAAAATCATTAACATATCTTTACATAAATGACCCGATCCATAAAGTAATATTCTTTTAAGTTGTGGGGAATCCATATTCATCTTATGAATATTAATGTAGTTTGGTGTGGACACATCATAATTAACTATGATATCACCAATCACTCGAGATATGTGTCTTAATTTACAGTAATCCCATATGATTATAATCGATAATGTCTTATATTTAGAATAATAAATAGTTATTCATTGATTTAAAGCATGCAATATAGGACACAATTCAAAGATATTACAATAACAAAATACCAATTAACTTTATCATAAAATAAATTGTTCAAAAATCCCTTATCCAAATACTAAAACACGGATCTACATGAAACTACTAGCTAAACGAAGTCCCATGCTCCTAGCATGTTGAGTAAGCTTTCCTTTAAGTAAAGCCTTTGTAAAAGGATCAGCCAGATCGACCACAGAATGCCCTAAAATGAACAAAAACAATAATCCAGTATCAATCCACTCGGCGCGAACATACAGATGAACACTTAAAGAAATTGTTATTCGCCTCACTAAACTCCAGTTGATCGAATGCAAAATAAAGGTGCAGTCTGACTTATCCGCAAAACATACTAATAAGGTGTTCGATTAGAAGTTTTGGAACAATACCAAGCCCTAAAAAAAAACTTCCAAACGCCAAACCACTTCCATCCGCAGCTTCCGAAACTGCTATGTATTCAGCCTCTTAAATCAGACAATGTATTATTACTAATTGCTTGGAGCTTATTACCAACCAATGCAAACCTCAAATCACAATGAAAAACATATCTTTTCTGAGATTTTGGTATCATCATTATCAGTCTTAAAACCTCATCGCAATATCAATCAACTCGAAGATCAGCTTCCGATTTCCACCAAAAACCAAGAACAAACTTTAGTATTACTTAATACCAAAAGAATATATTATCACAAGCGTCCATTGTTTAAAGTTCACCAGGATTTTGTTGAAACCGGCTTGTTATATTTTGCGCGAACGCCACATCAAGTCTAGTGCATCTCACTGCATACATAATGGATCCTACAACCAAAGCATAAGGTACATTTTGCATACGCTTCACCTCTTTGGGTGTTGAAGCACCTTGTTTTTTGTTCAAGTCAAGTCTTTTTTGCATGGGGATATGACCACGTTTGGAATTATCTATCCTATATCTCTTTAAGATCTTATCCATGTAAGCATTTTGGCCAAGTCTAATCAATCGCCTTGACCTATATTTATAGATTTTAATTCCAAGAATAAAATGAATGCTTCCCCCCCAACTCTTTTCATAGCAAACACTTTTCCAATATAATCCCGTTACACTTTGTAAACTTGGAATGTGATTTCCCATGATAATTATGTCATCGACATATACGATGAGGAATGTAACATTACTCCCACTAGCCTTTTGATATACACATGGCTCATCAAGATTTTGAGCAAAACCAAACTTTTTGATTTCCTCATCAAATCTTTTATTCCAGCTTTTTGATGCTTGCTCAAGACCATAAATGGATCTTTGAAGCTTGCATACTTTTCTGAGATGTTTAGGATCAACAAAACCTTTAGGTTGTACCATATAAATTTCTTCATCAAGATAACCATTTAAGAAGGCGGTTTTGACATGCATTTGCCATATCTCATAATCATAGAACATCGCTATAGATATGAGAATCCTAATAGCTCTAATTTTCACCACAGGGAGAGAACGTTTTCTTTCCTAATCAACCCCGTAGAGTTGAGTAATAACCCCTTTGCTACAAGATTGAGACTTTATAAGTGTGTAAACAATACCATCCATGTTATCCTTTTTCCTTAAAAACCACTTACTCCCAATAGTCCTACAATTAGAGGAATGATCCGACCAGACCATACCATATTTTCTATCATGGAATGTATTTCCGCATTCATATCATCGCTACCATTTATTTATTCAGAATATCTAACATAGCAGCTTTATAGCTAGTGGGTTCATTAAGATCCCCTAGACTATGCTCCTCCACCTCTACATTTAGACATAAGCGTTCTGGAGCTCGATGTGTCCTTTCGGATCTACGAATCGGAATCACTTCCTCTTGAGGTGGTTCGAAACCTTCAACCTCCATAGGAATTTCGCTAGTGATTTCAGAAGGTGATGTATCTTCATCTTGAATTTCTTCAAGACCTTCGGCCCTCCCACTGACTTCTTGAGTTATGAGATTTTTCTCAAAGAACTCAGCATACCTCGCAACAACTATTTTGTTTTCAGGTGGGAAGTAAAAATAGTAACCCATTGTTTCCTTTGGGTATCCTATAAAGATACACTTAACAGATCTTTGTTGGAGTTTGTCAGGCGTATCCCGCTTCACAAGCGCCTCACATCCCCAGACCTTTAAGTAAGACAAGTTTGGAACTTTTCCATACCATAATTCATATGGAGTCTTATCAACCTTCTTGGTTGGAACCATATTGAGAATGCGTGTTGCAGACTCTAGAGCATAATCCCAAAAGGATAACGGCAGAGTTGTAAGATTCATCATAGATCGAACCATGTTTAACAAAGTACGATTCCTCCTTTCAGACACCCCATTGTGTTGTGGTGTATATGGAGGAGTAAGCTGCTGGACAATTCCACAATCTTTAAGATAATCTTTAAACTCTTGGCTTATGTATTCGCCACCTCGATCTGATCGAAGAGCCTTGATTGTCTTTCCGAGTTGATTTTCCACTTCATTCTTAAACACCTTGAATGTTTCAAAGACTTCATGTTTATGTTTAAGAAGATAAACATAACCATAACGACTATAATCATCCGTGAATGTAATGAAGTAGCTAGCACCTTGTCTTGACACATGTCTAAGTGGACCACACACATCAGTATGTATTATTCCAAGAAGATCAGTCGCCCTTTCGGGACGATGTGGAAACGATTTCCTTGTCATCTTGCCCGATAAACAAGATACGCATTGATCAAATGACTCATCATCTGTTGATCTTAAAAGCCCTTCTTGTTGCAGCTTTTCAATACGTTTCTTGCTTATATGAGCAAGACGGCAGTGCCACAGATAAGTAGAGTCCAAATTACGTTTGGCTCTTTTAGTGCTAACATTATAAATAGAATTATTATTTGGTACAAGATCATGCATATCAATTTCATAAATACCATTACTGGGAATAGCATTAAAATAATAAACATTGTTCTTAGAAACTGAAATTCCAAAATCCATAAAACACGGGACAAATCCATTTTTTACCAAACGATGAACTGAAACAACACCTCTAGTTATAGAAGGTGCATAATGACAATTGTCTAAGCAAATTACTAGGCCATTAGGCAAAACTAAGTCAAAACTTCCAATAGCTTCTACTTGTGCAAGAACACCATAGCCCACGTACAAATAGAGTGCTCCTTGTTTCAGCTTCCTTGCTTCTATAAACCCCTGTTTTGTAATACAAACGTGAGTACCACAACCAGTGTCATACACCCAGGATTTATTAGGGAAAGCAAATAATTCTATTGTGAAGATACCTAAAGAACTGGCAGTGCCAACTTGCTTCTTTTTCTTCAACAACTCAACAAGAAATACAGGACAATTCCTCTTCCAATGATCCACCTCCTTGCAGTGGTGGCAGGTGTCGTCCTTAGCTGGGTGCTCTTTAGCAGTAAGTTTAGGGTTTTTAGGCTTAGAGATATAACCGTGTTTATCCTTTCCCTTGCCATTAGTTTTACCCTTACCTTTAGCTTTAAGCGATTTCTTATTGGCTTTCTGGATTTTACCACCTTTAATCATCATTACTTGTGGTGTTTTAGCCTTTTTAGGTAAACCTTTTTCATACTCAATGAGCATAGCATGTAGTTCACCAATTGTCTTCCCCATGTTATGCATATTGTAATTTCTTACAAATCCAGTAAAATCACTAGTGAGGCCATTCAAGATTAAACCAACACTAAGATCCTGTGGGAGCACATATCCAAGACGTTCCAGTTGCTCCACATAGTCTTTCATCTTAAGCACATATGCACCAACTGGTTTACCCTCCTCATGTTTGCAAGCATGGAAAGTTTGAATTAGGTCAAACCTCTCAACTCCAGCTTGTTTCTCAAACATAGATTTAAGCTCCTGAAGCATATCATAAGGTGAATAATTTTCAAATTGTCTATGAAGTTCAGGGGTCATACTCCCAAGCATAAGACAAGCCACCTCATTATAAGCATCATATAAAGCATTCCACTCTGCAAGCACATTTGCTTCAGAATTAGCTGCAGGAGCAGGGGGTATAGGCTGTTCAATGACAAACATCTTCTTTTCGACTCTCAAGACTAACTTAAGTCGACGAAGCCAGTCATTGAAATTAGTTCCAGAAAGTTTTTCTCTTTCAAACATCGACCTGAAAGCCGAATGGTTTATGTTTTGAACAGGTAATGCCATCTACAAAACATAGTTAAAGTTCAAGAATTAGTATTTTCGATAATACTCCTTGAAGAAAATTAACTACCCAAGTTTAATCAAATAAACAATTAATTTTCTACAGGCTAGGACCCTACTTGCCATACCACCACCACATCAGTTGATCTGCTAGTGATGGTGTATTCAAAAGGTAATTGACGATCAATAATTGCCGCCGGTGCAATTCCTAGAACCATATGGGACTTACTTTATTACAATAATATACTAGTAAGCATGTTTCATCCCATCTTTTGCCTCACATTTAGGGTCTTACCTCTAAACTGATTAAGTCGTCCAATCAAGAACTGTGATTATGTAACACTAACGTCTCACGAAAAAGTGTATAATCACCTTGGGATTACGATCTACACACGTCTCACGCATAGTAAAAAGCATCTGCAAGTGTTCTTTCAAATTGGATGGCAATAACTTATTTAAAAAGGGTATTTTATTTGTCGTGACAAATATGTACGAAGAAGCATGCATACATCTTCGTATCATAGATTTTAATAAATACTTTACTCAATTAAGTAACTTATTACGGTATCACTCATTTTCTATACATCTAATGTATAAATAGTGTTACCTTTTAAAATTGACGATTCAACATGTTTTCAAACTTAAAGATTAAAGAATGGTCAAAAAATGACACTGTAGTGACATACCATGTTTCACGGTAACTCCAATCGAACGCACAAAGAAGCGGAGAAACAGGTCAGCGCGAAGCTTATTAAAAACCTGAAATCTTTAGGAAAATCCTCCTTAAACTTCTCTTATAGTTTGTTCTAGTGGATGAGCCGTACTTCCCATGAGTCCATAGCGTCCAGTTTTAACCACTCATAATAAAACTTTAATTTTGAAAACTCATTATGAACTATAAATAGTCCATAATAAATCTGATTTCATAATAATTAATCATGTTTATATTTATTTTCGAAAAACCCTTTTATTTTCTCACAAGTCCAATACTTAAAATAAAACAATATAAACATAAAACTAATTCACATAACAATTATTCAAATAACAACACTTAACAATTAAGTCATGCAAATATCAATTATGATCCTTATTATCTAATAATTAAAACATGTATATATTCATATAAGGCTACATCATCCAATGATTCCGGCCACATACATCGATATAATCGATTGCATAAGCCATATACAAGTATATACCGTTAATAAGTGTAATCTGTAATGAACAGTAAAAACACTATTCACAACGGAATCTCGGAAACTTAAAAATGCAATATTATGATCACTCGTCTTAATACGAAATCGTGGGCCTAAGAAACGCAAGAAACGGACTTAAAACGACAAAGTTATGTCATTTTTTGCTAAAGGCGTAATTATAAATGTTTTTACTTTATAAATACGATTTTTACTAAACGATTAGATGGTGATATAGCTAAATGAAATATATATGTTATTAGTTATCAAAGTACTATATTACTAGGGAATTTCATAATGAGGCCTCTTCGGATGGCGTATTGACGAGTTGTTGGATTTACGATTTAAAGTATCCTAACTCCTCGTACGTCATGTCATGACCTCTTAATTATGATAACCCGAACGACACCACCATGATAACTATATAGGATTATATATGGTTGTTGTTAGACAACGTGTGAGTCCCTTGTGAACAGATCTCTGCAGCCTATTAAGGATGATAGCCAAGATGTATAAATACAGTTGACTATGTAGAAACACTGATTATGAATACTATGTGTTAATGCGGAATCTTAACACAAGTACTAAGAAGAACAGTGAAAAACTAAATAGTAATTTCTATTAATGTGCTTTGAATGATTACAAATTACTAACTATGAGATATGATTTTGCTATGAGATATATTGAGTTCGTATATCTAACTATGCCAAGAGGGATCCTTTTATAGACCAAGGATAAACCCTAACAGGCTTACAAAATGCGTACATATCTTTTCCTAAAATATCTCATACAATATCTTACTGGTACTAACTATTTTTATTTTTCGGTTACAACTAAACTGATATGTACTTACATTTTTGTACTGTCAGTACTTATAAACTAATCACTATTAGTACTTACTATTAACACTGTCCGGTTACATAAGTTAGGAAGACATAATTCAACAATCTCCCTTTTTTTAAACCATGAATGTTGAACTTTTTTATCTTCATGTTTCTTCAAGATTATCTTCTTTTGCCACATAGAGGATGAATCCAAAAACTTTTAACATTTCTTGAGCTTTTTTAAACACTATACATCTCAGCAGCAACTTTGTCTTCTCAGCAACACAGCAACTTCTTTTCGCAACAATTCAACTAAGTTGGCTTTACTAGTTTTTGGCAAACTACAGCCATTAACGGATTTGATGTTCTTTACCAGTAAGCCGTTTGCTCTGGAATAGTTTATCTCTTCATTTTAAAAAACATGGTGGAGATTAATTACCATCAGTTTTTTGGTTAAATTGTTCAACCATCTTCGGAATTGATTTGTCTTTACCAAATACCGTTTGCTTATGGACTAGTCCAATGCTTCATTGCCCATAACATGCGTGCATTGTTAAACCATATTGTTTTTAGCAAACTATCAGCAATCAACAGTTTGATTAGTTCTTTTACCAAGAACTGTTGATCTTGGACTAGCCAACTCTCAACCAATGACAGCATGGTGAGTTGAGAACTGCAATTTTGTAAAATTGTCAACCATAAAAGGATTTGAAGAAGTCTTTTACCACAAAGTAGTTTTGCTTATGGGACTTTAGAGTTCCTATATGCCCTGTTAAGCATGTTGAACTGAAGACAATTTTGTTGTGTGGTTTTGACACCAACACTCGAAGATCCTCTATCTCTTCAGAGTCTTCAGGTTTCTAACTTGCAAGTGTTCTTGACAAATCTAATCCAACTCGAATGTCATAGTACTGTCTTCTTCAGATTCAAACTTTAATTTTAGCATTTTGCAACAATACTTTCATCTTTCTCAAAGGATATTTCTTCTCTACTAGCATATTGAATGACTAATCCTGCCTCTGTCACTAGGATGTACCCCTGGAGAATCATGTAGCTTCAACTCACTAATTCCAATCCCTGCTTGTGAGTTTCCAAAGCTTATCTTCATAATTTGGGTGAACATAACATCAATCTCCTAAGTACTCTATCAAATCCTTATGGTTCTCATCTTGAATTTCTCACCATCTCAAGTTGGTATAATATACATTCAAATCATCGCTATCAATGTTGGAAAAGCAAAAAACCCTCATCAAAGTACTAAAGTATCTCTTTGACTCATTGATTCTAATCACCACATTTGATTTACTCCTCTAATGTTCATTTCTTTATCAACCTGTGGTTTAGTTCCAAGACACTTAGTTTTCCATTCTTTGATAGGATACTTCCTGTCAAGTATTTCATAATCCACTTCTTTTTCCTCATCTAGAGCTATTGTTAAATGTAATCTCAGCTCATCATTCTCTTTCTCACTATCATCCTTAGAAGTGTTTTGTATGAATCTTCTTTTTCTTGACTTTATCTTTTTCCTAGTACCAAGTTTTCTCTTTCTGGTACTTTCTTCTTCTTTATTCTCCTCCTTGACTTCTTCTTTACTCTCCTCCTTGACCATTTCATTCTTAGAGGAATCAATTCCTTTTTCATTCATCCTTTTGATCAGTCTTTCATCTTCAGCAGACCCAATAGAAATGAAATCTTCATCTGACCTCTTTATCTTTTCATACAGAGCTTGTATTTCCTTAAACTTCTTGGTTTTCAATTCAGAATGCTTGAAGTTTCCTACATGCTTCAAGTAGGTCATCATTTAATTTCTCAGTTGATTCTTGGTATGTGGTATGTTCCTAATAGCTTCTGATCTTTGTTGAGCAAGGAATTTTCTTTGAGCATCAATTATGTCATGAAGGAACTTTGCTCTTTCTTCTATTGTGAATTGCTCTCTTTCTTCTTCTTGAAGCTTCTCAACAAGAAGTCTATCAGCCTTAATTCTTGCCTTTATGTCATCATAATTTCTAATGAGAGCTTCATTGGTAGCTTTTTCTTCAGCTACTGTTTTCCTTTTTCTTCCCTTACTCAATCTTCTTGTATTTTCCTAGCTTTTCTTATCACTTGCAAGTGTTTAAACTTATTTCAGCTTCAGGAATACCATCAGATTCACTTTCAGATTCATCCTCCTCTTTTATTTTCTTCTTTCCTTTGTCTTTTGGATCAATTTTTGGAAGAGGCTTTAATGTCAGAAGTGATCTTGTAGAAGTAGGCCTAGGTCTGTCAGTTTCTTCAATATCCTTCAACTCTACACATTTCTCCTTCTCTCTAGAAACTGCTTTGGCTTGACCCATGTTGAGAATAATCTTAGTTATTGTTTCATCATCTCCAAATATTGTAGAAGTAGGTGTTTGAGTAGCTTGAGTAGCACTTCCTTCTTCAGTATGATCTTCAGTACCTTTTCTTTGCTCATCAGTACTTTCAATTTGCTTGTCAGTACTAACTTTGGATCCGTCAGTACTAACTATTGGTCTGTCAGTACTAACTTTCTCCTTGTCAGTACTAACTTTCTCCTTGTCAGCACTAAGTACATCTTCAGTACTAAGTATATTTTCATCATTCTCATTCTCTTCACCCACTAATTCTCTTGTCCTCCCCACATCTTGAGCATTCTCAGTTTCCATATGATCAGGTGTATCCTCAGGAATCTCATCAAATAGAGGATCTCTTTGGACTGAAGGTTCACCTTTAGCAATCTTCCTCCCCTGTTTGGATACAGACTCTTTGTGTACCCATTGTTTCTTTGAGGATCTCTTTCTTGCCAATCTTTGCTTTAAGGAGACACTTTGCATCCATGCTCTGTGGTGTTTGATTACAGGTTTAGCTTGCTTCCTGAGGTTTTTAATCTGAGCCTTCAAGTGTTGTATTTCTTTGGCTTGATCGAAAAAACCTTGTGCACATAAAGTGAGGACAAGATTCATAGATCACTTTCAGAGTGTCATTTCACCCTCATTCCCTGAAAGGGATTTATCACTGCATGAATGACCTCCAAGATTCCCACCAGAACTTTCTGGAATAGAATCAGGAATGATAGTAGAAGGTGAAGGTCTAGCGGATGGGTCAGTCTGTGGCTCAATAGGTACTTCACTAATGTGAGCAGGAGATGAGTCAGTCTGTGGCTCAAAAGGTACTTCACTAGACGTGGCAGGTGGAGGGTGTAGTCTTTGCTTCAGATGGTATCTTTTGAAGGGAGCACCCTCATCCTTAGTTGGTGTATCCAAATTTGAAGCAAATAATGGGGTGACTTTCTGAGAAATTTTTACCTTTTTACCATGAAAGAAAGACATTACTTGGTAAATCAATTTACAAGAAAATGATCTTAAGGTAACAGGTTACATTACGCTACTTGTTTATCTAAATAAGATGGGATATAAAACGTGGGTACATGACAACTTCTTTTTAGCATACTACAATGTATAATGCAATACCAATCGACTTTCAATACCTAAACACTAGTCAAGTAGACACCCTGTACTCAATACGTGTTCTGCTTTTGCTTGTTTTTTTGTTTGTTTCTGAAACTCTTGTTGGTCAATAGTTTACATTCGTAGGAAACAATGGCGGTGTTAAAATGTATCAATGAAGTTTGTAAGCAAAAATCCTTATTGACCATACATTTTTTTGAAAGTTCAATACTTGCGTTTGTCACAGTTGAGCATATTTAGTGCTTTTTGTTAGAATGGATGTCAAACAGTACTAATTTTCTTTTTTAAATGTCTGTTTTAGGAAGCTGAAGGTGCCACAGAGGAGACCAAGAAGAGCAACCACGTTGTGAGGAAAATAGAGAAGCGTCAAGAGGAACGCAAACTTGACCAACATGTTGAAGAACAATTTTCCGGTGGTCGTCTTTACGCTGCAATCTCATCACGCCCTGGCCAATGCGGTCGTGCTGATGGGTATGATAGTTTATCCTTATTTGTGCAAGCAGTTTTAAGATTTGCATGTTCATTTTTTTCCGAATATAAAGACCAAAAATGGTGTATATGGCTGTGTCAAAATTTCTTAGATAATATTTTAATGTGTTGTATTTTTGACAGGTACATATTGGAGGGCAAAGAACTCGAGTTCTACATGAAGAAGCTTCAGAAGAAGAAAGGAAAGAGTGCTGCTGCTTAAAAAGATATCACTTTATTATTTTTCCTTATGCTTTTTCTTTGTCATTAAATTGCGCGGGACTGGAATTTTGCTTGTTAGGTTTGACATGATGACTAAATGGATCATGTAACATCTGCTGTTGTTTCATCTACATTGTTCCAGCTTAACTAAATGTGTGCGCTAAATTTGTGAAAATCAAGATGTGCACAAATGCAACTAGGTGTGTCAAAAAGGGCACCCGGTAAGTTAATGTTGTCACCTCTCTTTGAGAGCCATGGACATAGCATTTCCTTAATTTTCTAGGGACAATATTATGGCGCAACCGTTGCCTTTTGTCTTTTTGATGGTTTTATTGTTACAAATCATAAAGTTAAATTACCTATTTGAAGTATTTCCTTAATCATAGTTTGAATGGTCCTCTTTTCTGGAAATGACGAAGATATTGCAAGTCCTTAAGACGGATCAAAACCCCATAGTTTGAATGTACCTCAGAGCTGTGTGGGGCTGTAAACGAACCGGATGAATACGAATGGAGCTTTGTTCATGTTCGTTCGTTTAATTTTAGCCGAACAAATAAACGAACACGAAACAGTGAGACCTAATAATAGACCTACATCATTCGTCTTTTGAGAAGTGTCACACTTTTTCTCTTTCATCTTTTCCCACCAATTACAGTAATTTTTTAAATCTACCAATCAAATCTTTAAGTCTAATCTTAGGTGTTTGTTTTAGGCATACAAATGTTTTATAAATGTTGTTTTGTTTAAGTAAAACAATTTTAAAATATATATAATAAAAAGATACGATAAACGAATATAAACATACGTATGGTCATAAACGAACGATATAATCGGACATTTACGACCATAAATGAACGGACAAGACTTTTGTTCATGTTCATTTGTTTAACTAAACGAATGTAAAATGTTGTTCATGTTCGCTCAATTAATAAATAAACAAACATAAATGAATTTTTACCGAACGGTTCATGAAATTTCAATGAACGTTCAGTTCGTTTAGAGCCCTAGAGCCGTGTAAATACATTTTTTCTAAGGGAACACAAAATTACACACATGACTAGTTCATTTGTCATTTATGTCTCGTTCCTTGAATGCCTTGACATTGATCCAAGTTGATGTTGTCACCTCTCGTTGAGAGCCATGCCAAATTGTTCGATTTGATTTCGGGGTGTTGTGACAGACTTGATCTTGTGGAGTAAATATGTCAAGTTCTAGGCATGAGGTAAGTTACCGTCCCAAAGTTATTGGATATCCCGAATGCTGGACGAACTGACTTGGGATCAACGAAGGAACCGGGAGACATAACTCGATTTGCCAATGCTGCTACTAGTAGCAAATTGCTCTAACTGGGAAACCCAATAATAACTTGGCCTCAGTGTCCTGGGTTGGACACTTCACACTTTAGAGTTTCACTACGTCATTTTTTTTCCTATGGATTAACAAAGAAAACATGAAATTTCTACTATATGGGGATGAGTTACCTCGCGCTTCACCACGCGTTTAGAGCATAAAACGATATGAGGATGTTTTTATTGGAAAAGCGAACATTGTATTAAAACAGAACCCAATTAAGGAAAAGTAAAGAGGATTCAAAAGGAGCTCAAAGAAAGCCCATGTGATCAATACCATGCATATACTAAACCGAAAAACATGTGATACTACAATCATTTAAAAGAAAGGTACCCTTAAAACAATTGTCTCGTGGAAGCTGTATTCTCAACCATTTCCTATAAATATGTACTTTATAAGACTAATTATACACCCGAATTGATGACGTATAATGAGTACGATAGGCTTTTTACATTTGGGTCCTAGCCCAACTAAATAACTAATAAGCATAACGGACCGGAACTAAGCCTAATACCACACTGGCCACGGCCCGGACGCAACAAGACAGACGCGGATCAATCACAAGCTGCTTCCGCAGGCCATCCATGGGTTAACTAACATCCGTGAAAGGTAATCCGCATCCGCAATCATGATATCCGCAGACCCTTGCCCGACAAGGGTCCCACTCCGGCAACTGCAATTGTAGGCGAAATACTAAGAAACCCTAGTACTAGACTCCCCTATAAAAGGGATCCTCTGACACACTAAAAGGTATAATTTTCCAACTCCTCCCAATACACACACATACTCTCTGACAACATGTGTACTTACTCTCACACCGGAGTCTAATCGTTGGGTCCGTCCCCACGGTAAGGCTAACGGGTTTCTTTCACTTGTGCAGGAAATCATTTCAATTACTTCGTTTAGTACAAGATCTAACCCTGAGAGAGCTTGGAGGTCCAACCTGACAAGCGATCTAAGCCCACTCAATACCCCGTCATATATTTTGAACTAACAAGTTGGCGCCATCCATGGGACCCTTACACAACTACGTTTCTCAAAATACTTACCACGAGCGAACCAGAAAATCTTGCTCCCACTCCACCCACGTCCGTCATACGAAACACAGTGGGAAAAAGAAATGAGCAAATCTTAAGAGACTCAAATGGGCTAGCGTCCGACGCAGCCCATCCGGGAGTACTATGACAAGTATTATCACCAGTTGTTACCAATAATAGCTGAAAAAGCCCATCAAGAAAAAGTGCAGCAAGAAAACTGAAAGAAGTGAAAGCCCATCTTAATTTTGAAGGATGTTCCAGAAAAAAACTCAAATATCCAGGAAGTATCACAACACTCCGAGTCCAGGACACTGGACACAAGAGATCTCAGGAGGAAGCTAAGGTCTAGACGCTCCTGTAGCGTGTCCAGAAGTCCTGAACGAAACCCTAGCGTCTTCTCCAGGATAAGACGCGACCGGTCGGAATCCCCCAGGCATAGGACGGAAGGAAGAAGGGATGGAGGAGTCTTCAATAAACTAGGAGGTAAAGGAAAGAGTGTGTCTGCGCACTCGGAAAGTAACTACCACAGTTACCATTCAAGAAGAGTGGATCCCGCTCAAAAAAAGCGTTACCATGAGGGGACATCATCACGAGATATAGAAGCATTCTCTGAAAACGAAGATAGCAGGGGTGGACACTGGAAGTCAAGGTCGAAGAAGGCAAAGTCAAGCATTGAGGAAGATGAACTATCCCAACCATGGGTATACGAAGAGATATATCCCTTCACACATCGCATCCGCTATTTTGGGCTTTCAAAAAAGAGCCGGATGCCAAACAACGTTAAAACATATGACGGAAGTGATGATCCGGAAGATCACTTGAAAAATTTTCAAGCAGCCGCAAAGGTGGAACACTGGGCAATGCCGACATGGTGCCACATGTTTAATTCTACACTTACTAGGTCCGCTAGGGTATGGTTTGACGACCTACCTCCGGAGTCCATAGATAGCTATGATGATTTGAAAAAGGCATTCCTGGCGAACTACCTTCAACAAAAGAAGTGTATCAAGGATCCGGTAGAAATCCACCACATCAAGCAAAGAGAAGGGAAATCCACAGAAGATTTTGTGCAAAGATTTAAAGCTAAGAGTAGGCATGTCAAGGGAGTCCCAGAATGCATGAGAATCTCTGGATTCATGCACGGAATCACCAACCCCGAGCTCACTAGGCGTCTGCATGACAATATCCTAAAGTCAGTGGATGAAATGATGTGGGTAACCACAACATTCCTCAGAGGAGAGGTGGCAGTTTCCAATCAAGCACGGAAGAAAACACTTTCGGCATGGAAGCAACATGAAGTAGGGAGAAAACAAAATTTTGATAGAATAAGAGATTTCAGGAATCAGCAGAGATCAGAGCGAAGTCGTGACAAGTTCACACTTTTCACAAAATCCCCAAAAGAAATCTTGGCTCTAGACAAAGGCAAATTCAAGGCTCTGCCACTGTTGGGTTCAGTTCCTGAGCCCTTCAGTCTTTCAGTAGATTTAAACATAAAATCCCCTAAGTGTTTCTCAAACTGAAGTCTTTCAGTTTGAGTCACTGAAGTCTTTCAGCTTCAGTCGCTGAAGTTCCTTCAGCGTCAGCTCTTCAGGTCCTTAGAAGATTGGGAAGTATCTTCACTTCAGTGTATGCAGCGGTACAGAAACTGAAGAAGGACTCTTGGTTAGAGCTTCAGTTCAGCTTGGCTGACAATTCCAAGTTGAACGTTGTCTGTCTCCTTAACAGAAGCTAAAACGTGTTGTTTCACTTCTAGAAGGTTTACAAGGCGGGAAAAAGATTGCTTTATGTCAAAAGGAATAAAGCAATATCCTTGGGAAATGCTACTTCTAAAGTTGGTATAGAAGTACAACAACTTTCCTTAAAGGATTGTACCTAGTACTAGAAAGCAAATGTGCATTAAATGGTAGCTCAACCACTCATTTAATGTTTGTCACGTAGCTATGTTAAAACTTGTAAACCCTAATCTATTTGCCTATAAAAGGAAAGAGATTCACAGAGTAAATGATATCTCTTCTAATTAATGTGATACACATTGAAGAGTTCATTTATCTCTCAAACAAACTGACTCGTACTACTGAAAGCTGAAGTATTAGTTTAGTCATAACAAGTTTCTTTTCTTATTCTCATAACTTTGGTTAGAGAATAAGTTCGAAGGAGATAACACCCCAATTGTCATTCAACCACCTTGCTATTCTGCAAGCAAGGTGTGTCATAGATTCTTTATTTGATTCTAATAAATGTCTATACGTTGAAAAGTACTTCTTTATGTTTTAAACTTGTTCTTTATATTGTTTATATATATTTGTTTAAAACTCACTTTGTTGCTATAGAATCTGATTAGTTTAAAGTTGATAAACCTAATATCAGATTCCAAGAGACCAACAGCCACCAATGACAACTCCCGTGGAAAAAAGAAACAACAACAAGTTCTGCGAATTCCATGGGGAAGTAGGACATACTGATGAGTGCATGCATCTAAAAAGACAAATTAAGGAATTAATCAAGAATGGAAAGTTGTCGCACGTAATCAAGGAGCTAAAACATGGTAGCGAAAAAGATCAGCCAAAGGCAGCAAAGAAGGGAGAAACATCCAGAAAGGATAAACCTTTGGCAATCTTGATGGTTCAACCGTGGCAAAGAATTGCCAAGCAAAAAATCACGCAAAGTTTCTCCCCTAGTCTGGTGATTTCGTTCCCACCTTTAAGGGATGAAAGATGGGGCGGAAGGCCCGATAATCATTGAGGCAGAGATAGGAGGACACTTCATACATCGAATATATGTAGATGGAGGATCGGCTTCAGAGATACTATATGAACACTGCTTCAATAGGCTCTGTCCGGAAGTAAAAAACCAAATGGTTCCAGCTACCGCACCCCTTATTGGCTTCAATGGAGAAATCATATGGCCTATCGGACAAATATTGTTGCCGGTAAAAATAAGGGATACGGAGCATTTCACCTCTACATGGATGAATTTTGTGATAGTAAGATCACCGTCTCCGTACAATGGGATTATAGGAAGGCCAGGTTTAACACCTCGTGTTTTAGGTCATTGTACGACATTATGTAATTCACAATTTATTTTTAGGGTTTTACGCGTTTGCTCTTAAATCGTAATCGTTAAGCTAAATCGGGTAAACTAAAAATGATCATTCAATGTAAACGGGCATTAAACGATTAAACGTTTACATCAAGCAAGTGTTAAATGATTATAATGAGGATAATTATCAACTTTGTTCATCTTATTTTTATTGGTTACGTAAAATGCTTACGTTTCGCGATAAAATGCGTTTCGGCATTCCCGGAAGCACCAAAACCTATCTACACTTAAGCAAATACCCACGATTATAACCAATACACAAAATAATCAAAATATCATCCCATATATGTCAAGGTGGCCGGATATGCAAGGGATAGGACCAAGAAATATCTATTTCATGACTACTTGCCCTGAAATATTAAGATAAGGGTTATCTTAGGGAAGCAAGTCTTACACCTTTACATACACTTGACCACTTGCCCTAGAAATCCTCCTTTAGTTCCTTGACTTATTCCTCTATGTATATAAGGCCTTAGCTAAGCAAGTAAACCACATCTCTCATTTACAAAGTGTAAACAAGAACAAAACCCTCCCTTTCTCTCTATACATAGCCACGACTCAAAATTATTATCTTAAGCAATCCATACAAAATTTTATACCACATATACAAGCATACACACATCATATCTAAGACCTACTAAGGTGGTTTCAAGGCTTGGTTAACCATTTGCAAGGAAGGAAGCAAGAAAAGGAAGCTAGGGTTTACTTGGGAAAAATAGGGTTTTCACCTTATATTTTCAAGCCAAGGGTTGTAATCACAAGGGTGTGATTGTTATTCTTTTCTCTACTCATCCACTCAAGGTTATTTAAAACCCTAATCAATTCATACTTATGATTTTATGTGTTCATATGTTCAATTTAGCTAAATCACCATTTAGGGTACTTTTGAATATGTAAAATGAATTTTTACATATGATCAATGTTTTGTGAACTTATTTACATGTTATATGGATGCTAATATGATGATATAATGAAAGTATAACTCTTGTACACACTTGGTTTAAGTATAAAAAGTTCATGAGTAAACATGTTAAAATTAGGGTTTCATTAACAACTTTTGATTAAAGTAAGATTAGAGGACTTGTTATCTTGAACACATGGGCAAAATATGAACTAATGGACCTAATATATGTATGACATAAGATATAAGTGTTGTAAAGTAGTTGTAACAAGGTGTTGAAGCTTAATGGTACAAAAATCAAGCTTAAAACATGTCTTAATCAAAAACTTCAAACTTTCTGTTTTGGTTCGAATTTGGTAACAGCCATATTAGGTTTTATAAATATAGTACATCTCATAAGGATTCCAAAATGATAAGAAACTCGAAAATCGGATTTATAACGAAGAAGATACGCTAGTTACGAGTTTACGACGCTAAATACTTTATAAAACAAATTTTATAAAAAGTTACTATTCATGGCAGAAACTTATACTTTGTAAACATCAATAATATGATAAAACTTTCAATTACGAGAACGTGTTCGAAAGAATCGCTAAAAACGGAGCTATAACGAATAAGATACGACATTTACGGGTTTTGCGTTAATAAGTTGTAATCTGTAATGAACAGTAAAAACACTATTCACAACAGAATCTTGAAAACCTAAAAATGTGATTTTATGATCACTCGTCTTAATACGAAAGCGTGGGCGTAAGAAACGCGAGAAACGGACTTAAAACGACAAAGTTATGTCATTTTTGCTAAAGGCGTAATTATAAACGTTTTTACTTTATAAATACGATTTCACTTAAACGATTAGATGGTGATATAGCTATATAGAAATATATGTGTTATTAGTTATCAAAGTGCTATATTACTAGGGAATTTCATAATGAGGCCTCTTCGGATGGCGTATTGACGAGCTGTTGGATTTACGATTTAAAGTGTCCTAGCTCCTCGTACGTCATGTCATGACCTCTTAAATTATGATAGCCCGAACGATGGTACGATGATAACTATATAGGATTATATATGGTAGTTGTTAGACAACGTACATGAATACTGATTCGACCTATATTAACTAGGTTGCATTCGGGCGTTAGCGTGACACGTTTTTATTTGGGATATTTTATTATCAATTTACTCACTCAAGGTGAGTTCATAGCCCCATGTTTTACAATTATTGATTTACAAGTTTTTGGGGTGAGAAACATATGCATGTTTTACAAATTGGACGCAAGTGTACATTTTATCATGATTACGTTTTGCCTAAGTAGCGATAACCCACTATGCCCATGAATCATGAACTGTCAATTACTGGAATGTGAGCGCGAATGATTATAGATAGATCTATTTGGGATTGACCTCCCCGTTCGGGTGACTAGCTATCACTGGAAACGAACGTATATCATGTCGGATTTTGGATGTTACGGGTTGAACATCGTCACGGGCAATGTAGGCAATATTTATATATTGTATTCATTTATGTCGAGCTTCGGTGTCATGAGCTTAGGAAAACGTAATTACATTTTGTGATGTCTGCATCTGTTGCATTATCACGGGGAAAGTCTTGCGGTCCTGCTTATACATTTACATAAACCTATGAAATTCACCAACTTTATGTTGACGTTTTAAATGCAATGTTTTTCAGGAGATCATTAGGGCACGGGGTGCAAAAGGGATACATTGGTGGTTATGTTTTGGATGTCCTGCATTAAAGATTTAGTCGCATTACATTTTGTATATCTGTTATGGGCTGGAAATCTTTGTAATAATAACAAGTAAACAAGTGAAGCTTCGAGCTTTTGTAAACATTTTGTTAAATCCAATGTATCAGTTTTAAAACGACTTTTAATTGTCGTTCAATATATATCTTGTGCTAGTGATCTGAGAAGTAACACGCCCCGGACCCTTATTCCGCTGCGACCCAATTTGGGGGTGTTACAGATTGGTATCAAGAGCCAAGGTTATAGAGAACCAGGTCAAATGTTTTTGCTGGACTATAACCGTTTTCAAACATTGCATTCATACAAAGGGGTTTTCACGGGACATACATACACTAATTGTGCATTAGTGTACTGAATTCAGAATTAGCATTCTTGTCAACTTTTGTGATAAAAAAGGGATTTCTCAAAACTTTTCCTCTCCTTACACACTTAAACAAAATGGTGTCGCTGAAACTAGAAATAGAACCCTCATAGAAGCTGCAAGAACAATGCTTTCAGGATCTGTCTTTTCTAAACAATACTAGACTGAAGCTGTAGCCACTGCATGCTACACTCAAAACAGATCCACCATTAGGAAAAGACATCTTAAAACTCCTTATGAAATTTTTGTAAGAGAATCCCAAACATAGTTTTTCTTCATGTCTGATGTGGTCGTCATAGGACTTCTACATGAAGTTTTACATTCTCCTAGGAGAGCACCTAATCGTTGTAGTTGTAGTATAGGGAAGAATCGGGGGGTTGTTATGTTCACTCGTGGAATAGGTTGGGGAGGCTTGATCCCCAATCTTCCCCCCAAACCTTGTCCCCCAAAGGTCTAACAAAATTCTAAGTGTTGAGGGAAGATTATTTTAGTATTTTTATGTTTTATGAAAAGCAAGTAAATCATATAATTGGAGAGATTGGTTTGGTTTTAGCTATTAAACTAAATATAACTCTAAACTAATGGTGATAATAATAAGATAAAAGATTGTGTTTATTTAATCATGTATTACTCCCTAGATTTCTTCTCCTAGTGTTGTTGCCTTGTCACACTTGTGAAGATCTGTGTAATTATTTCCTAAGTCATGAACAATTACATGAACCCTCCGTTACTTAGCATTCCGTTAGAGCAAACAATATAGCAAGGTAGTATGGAAGAATTAAAAGGCCCTAAGGGTAACTATGTGCATGTGAAATTTATTAAGATGGAATCAAACATTTAGGGGGCAAGGTAGTAATGAAGACTGTTAACCCAATGGTATCCTTTTCTACACAATCATGTTTTCCTAGACTTATCAACTGCGATAACAACAAAAGCTGTTTTCTACGACCTAACATGCACATACATTACAAGAAGCAACATACTAGATTAATTCTAGGCTTCATACAATCATAATAAACACAATAGGAGGTTTAGCCCAAGCATGGTTATAGATAAAGCAGAATAGATAAATCAAACAAACACATATACATATTGAATGATTAAGTAAACCTTACTTGATTAAAACATGAGTTGGAGGAAGTACAATAGGGTTTTTAGGCCCTAAAATCGTCCTAATAGCTGCTAAACGAACTGGGTCCGTTTACCCTTTTTTTATTTCTAGAGTTAAAACACTTAAAACTAAAACTTCGGGTTTGTATAATAGGAAATTAGCTAGACGGGCTTCGGTTTTAGTGTTGACGCGTCATGTTAGAGAATATTCTAGATAATGGGTTGGGTCGTGTAACTTCTTTTTTTTTTTTTTTTTTTAAAGCCGTCGTGAGATCCAGTGACGCCGTCTTGGTCTTCGTTGTGACGGCGTCACGTTGTATTGGTGACGCCGTCTTAAGCTGTTGAGAACATTATCTCGAGTGATGTTCGTGTAGGTTTGTACTCTTGTCCGTTTCTTCTCCAAATGAGCCCAAGTCACGTGTAATTCTTCCAAATGTCTTCCAAATGCTAAATACCTGAAAAGGAACGATTAAGTACCTATTTTGGGCATAAATGCATGATTTAAGGGGTTAAACGACCCCGAAAAAGTGTATAAAATGATACCTCATCAAATACCCTACACATAGGATTTGCTTGTCCGCAAGCAAATGGGCTTTTCTACCTAGACAATAGCAATATTGGGGGCATTTAACCTATTTTTTTAAAAGTAGTTGACGACACAACCTCCTAGACCTCGTAATTAAAAGCACGGAAAGAATATACTAGCACCTCACATAAGTGTTTGGGATTTCTTTTCTTTCGGGAGTTATAATAATTTAACAACGATAGAACAAAAAATTAACACTCATTACTGTCATAGCTTATAAATTACCATAGGCTTGAAAGGATCAAACTCACCGCTAGCGTAGTATTAAATCATTACTATCAAAGAGGTCTTTTAAGGGTTGTTGGGTGTAGATGTAAGATAACATTAATGAAAACGAAAACGGATGGGATATATTTGAGGGTGGCTTTTTGGTGAATTTAGGGGTGAAGGGGTTATCTAATTATTTATAAGAATACACGCTGATTGGGTTGCTAAGCCAAGAACTCAGACAAAAATATACAAACACTACACAACTCTACATCAATCTCTTTTGTTTTTCTTTTCTATTTTTCTCTTCTTTTTTTGACATATTAATACATCATAACTTAGGGTTTATAACACAACCCTACACTTGAGTTTTAGAACTCATAATTACAATCTAACTAATGACCCGAATTAAGGCGGATCAACATAGCATGGAGATCATTTGACAAACATACGGGGGTATTGATTTAACTTTTCTTCATATTTCTTCCCGAAATAAACACTACATGAATCCCAATCGTCCCAAATTGTATTTGAATGATAGGGGCTTAGGCAAACTGTGTACTCAAATAATTAACTTGGGTTAAAAGAATAATGTACTAAAAATGAGTACACACAAGGTAGGCTAAGGCGATTTGGGTGTAACAATTGGTTTAAGGGTGACAATGCTCTTCATTAATAGTCTGACTTAACCAGAAAAATACAAGAACCATGAAAAAGATAGGCTCGGAGGGGTATACTAGGGGTATCCTGCACTAAAAATGAGTGCATGGCAAGGTGTGGGATAGTTATATGATCGAGGTGACCATCATAACAATTACAGGTTTTAAACATGGGTTAATTCCTAGTTCTTTTGGTCTAGCAAATCCTAATACTTACTATGCGGTCCCGGGATGCATCACATAAACAAGTTTTAGAATTTAATATACTACCGGTTTACTCATATAATTTAATACGATACCAATGTTCCAGAAAAGGAGATAAAGACCATACGTACACATCCGTAACGACGGAATAAACACATATGACTGCATTTGAACCACTCGAACAAGCTAAAGGTATAAACTATCTTTGGTATCAAACATGGATATCTGAATTCCTAAAGATCTAAAGACAAACCTCACATTTTTTAGGGTTTAATTCTAAGGGTTTTTGTGCTAGTCATATAAATTCATATCCGTGAGACGCTATTAATACTCGGTTTTCATCGGTATGTGTCATAAATTTTTTTTTAATTTTGGACAAAATTACCTTTTACGCTATGTTTTGATATATTGCCTATCATTTTAAGGACAAAGCAATTGGCAATTGAAAGAATAGTTCTAGGTTTTTCCCTACACTTAAGTTGGTTAATTATCCCCAATGTTTCTTTAAAAGTACCCGTAAACGAATATGGGAAAAGAAAACAAGTAAAAGAAATAGTACTCTCCTGGTTTGCTCAATAATGGAGAGGAAACATGCGATAAAACTGAGTAAATCGTCCTCCAAAAAAAATTGTCTAATGAACTTCTAAGCACTCTCCAAGCTTCTCTTCTCATTCAAATGTAACTGTATAATCAAAGACAAAGACAGCTACACCTGGCGTAAAATCGGCGGGATATGATATATACAACGAAACTTTTTGGGTTGACCCTATGAAAGCAGTAAAGATAGGATGAAAGTGATGATATAATTCTAGGTTTCTGGATGTTTATAAGAAAAATACAACTTTTAGAGATTGTGCAAAATCATTTTTCAAGAATAATAGAAAATTTTGAATTTTCACATGTATGAGGGTTTGACGCCGTCAGGAAATATCCTAAAGCGGTCTCTTGACAATCCAGACGGCGCCACGCTATTTTCTGACGCCATCTTCACACACTGTGAAAACTTCACATTCGTTTTTAGGAAAAAAAATTCTGCACGCAATTTTATTAGTTGTTTCCTGTAGAAAATACTACATAAAACCTGGAAATCAATCATTACAATCATATGACTCGAAACTGACACGAATTAATCTAAACAATTTATTTTATATGTTTGAATTGGTTCTTATAAACCGGATAATTTCCCCTACACTTATTTTATGCAAAATACATTTGATCGCTAATAAGACAAAGTTAAAAACAAAACAAAGCATGATTACAATATATATTTCAAACATACAATAATAAATGATAAATAATTAAAACACAAGACACTCCTAAGTGCGGGAAAGTAAATATTGGGTTGCCTTCCAAAAGCACTTTTCTTTATTTACGATTCTTGTAGCTAGACTCGAAGTCACACGTCCTTACGTGATTTCTCCTTCATCCTCAAGTGTGATATCGTCATCTTTATCAACAATTTGCATGTCATTTTGGTATGGTTTCACACGTTGTTTATTTATAATGAATTCATTCCCATTCTTATCGTAAAGTTTAATTGCTCCATTATTTATATCTTTGCTTACTGCAAATGGCCCATACCATCTTGATTTCAGCTTACCTGGGAATAATCTCATACGCGAATTAAAGAGCAGTACCATATCACCCTTTTCATAACTGGTTTGCATTTTTATTTTTTATCATGCCACCTCTTGGTTCTTTCCTTGAAGGAAATTGAGGATTCATAGGCGTCCAGTTCGTTAATTTGTAAAAACCTATTAGCTCCATCCTTCGTTAAATCCGTGTTACAGGCCTTGATGGCCTAGTAAGCCTTATGCTCGAGTTCGACAGGGAGGTGGCATGCTTTGCCATAGATTATTCTGAATGAGATTGTTCCTAAGGGGGTTTTAAACATGGTTAGGAAGGCCCATAGTGCATCATCCAATTTGTTAGACCATTCTTTCCTGTTGTTCCCAATAGTCTTCTCAAGAATACGCTTGATTGCTCGGTTAGTGGTTTTGACCTGCCCGTTGGTTTGCAGGTAATATGCGGTGGAGAACCGATGGACTACCCCATACCTTTTCATTTCTCTCTCCATCTGGTAGTTGCAGAAGTGGGTACCCCTGTCACTTATCAGAGCCTTTTGTATCCCAAATCTAAAGAATAATATTTTGAGGAAGTTCACTATGTTTTGAGGATCGCTAGTGGGGAAGGCTTGAGCCTCAACCCATTTGGATACGTAATCGATAGCTACTAAGATGTATTTGTTTCCATTTGACAAGGAGAATGACCCCATGAAGTCTATTCCCTAGACGTCGAATATTTCATAGACTTTGATGTATTTTTGTGGTGTTTCATCCCTTGAAGAGATGTTGTCGGCTCGCTGACATGCATCGTAAGCTCAGACTAATTTGTGTGCATCGCAAAAGATATTGGGACAGTAGAACCCGGCTTCGAAGACTTTCCTTGTGGTTGTGTCGATCCCATGATGTCCCCCTGATGGTCTGCTGTGACATTGTTAAAGCATTTGGGTTGCCTCACTACCAGCGACGCATCTTCGTATGATTTGGTCTGCACATTGCTTGAATAAGAATGGCTAATCCCAAAAATAATGCCTTGGATCGTTGAAAAACTTTTGATTTTCCTGTCGGGTGGAACGGAAGGGTAAAACTCGGCTTGCCAGGTAGTTAGCATAGTCAACGTACGATGGTTCGTTACCTCTATCAGAGATAGTCATTAGTTGTTCTTCAGAGAATAAATCTTTAATTTCTGCTTTATTCAGCTTCCCAAGGTTGGGATTTTCAAGCCGGGAATGGTGGTCTGGTGCAAGGTTCTCGACACCCTTCTTGTCACGTATTTTGATATCAAATTCTTGAAGTAGCAATGTCCACCTTATCAGCCACAGTTTCGCATCTTGTTTGTGAAGAGAAACCGTAAGGCAGAGTGATCGGTGAAGACGATGGTTTTGGATAGGACCAAATACTGTCAGAATTTTTCGAACGTAAAAACAACAGCTAAAAGCTCTTTTTCGGTTGTTGTGTAGTTCTCCTACGCTTTGTTCATTGTTTTACTAGCGTAGTGTATAGGCTGAAAGTGTTTGTCTTTCCTTTGCCTTATCACTGCTTCGACAGCGTAGTCACTTGCGTCGCATATGATCTCAAATAGAAATAGCCAATGTTGTTTAATCATGATGGGAGCCCGTGTTAATTCTTGTTTTAGCTTGTCGAAGGCTTTGATGCATTCTTCAGAGAAGTTTAAGGGGGCGTCTTTTACGAGGAGCTGGGTCATTAGGCGTGCGACTTGTGAGAAATCTTTTATAAACCTTCTGTAGAAGCCTGCATGCCCTAGGAAGCTCCGTATGGCTTTTACGTTTATGAGATATGGTAGTTTGGAGATTGCCTTGATTTTTACTTTGTCCACTTTGATTCCTGATCGAGAAAATTTATAACCGAGGCTATCCCTTCCTTTACCATGAAGTGGCATTTTTTCCAGTTCAATATAAGGTTGGTCTCCTCACATCTCTTCAACATTTTCTCTAGGTTTTGGAGGCAGTGGTCGAAGGAACTACCGGAGATGGAGAAATCGTTCATAAATATTTCCATGCTATCCTCGATCAATTCATGGAATATGGCCATCATGCAGTGTTGAAAAGTTGTCGGAGCATTGCACAATCCGAATGGCATTCGTTTATATGCCATGGTGCCATATGGGCAATTAAATGTAGTCTTTTCTTGGTCTTCTGGGGCGACAAGGATCTGAAAATACCTTGAGAACCCATCCAGAAAACAATAGTACTCATGCTCGGCTAACCGTTCAAGCATCTGGTCGATGAATGGGAGGGGAAAGTAGTCTTTCTGGGTTGCATTGTTTAGTTTATGGTATTCGATACACACGCGCCATCCGGTGACTGTTCTTGAGGAATCAGCTCATTTTTCTCGTTCTTAACTATGATCATCCCTCCTTTCTTTGGGATAACCTGAACATGGGACACCCCATGGCTCTACCACACACCCCCAACCCAGTAGATCATCGGAAACAAGGTGTTTTATGACTTCCTTCTTTACTACCTCCTTAATGTATGGGTTCACCCGTCTTTGGGGTTGGACACTTGGCTTAAACTCGTCTTTCATGAGGATTTTGTGATTAAAGACTGAAGAGTCAATCCCTTTTATGTCCGTTATGCTCCAGGCGATGACTCCTTTTTGGTTCTTTAGAACCTCGAGAAGCCTGGCCTTCTCAATGGTGGATAATACGGAAGAGATAACTACTAAGAGTTGGCCTTCTCGATGTCCGGGTAGCTTTTCAGCTCCAGTTTAGGCGGCTTAACTGGTTCTGCCTTAGGGTAGAAAGAAACTGCCCATACCTCGTCTGAATCTCTTCCTTCTTCACTTTCTATCCATTCTTCATCGTAGTCGACCGTGTCTACCCACTGTTCTCGGATGAGCTTCGTCGTATGATCGGTACAGTATAGATAGTCGTCACGAGAACATTTGTATTTCATAGATTTTCCAATGTTAAAGGTGAAGGTTTCATTATCGACTCTTAGGCTTAGCCTCCCTTCGTGAACGTCAATTACACCTTGAGCGGTAGCGATGAAGGGCCGTCCCAAGATGATCGGTACTAATTCGTCTTCGTCTATCTCCAAGACTACAAAATAAACCGAGAAGATAAATTTGTTTATCTTGACTAAAAGATTCTCACATACCCCAATGGGATATTTAATGGATCGATCGACAAGCTGAATACTCATCCGAGTTGGTTTTAGCTTAGAAATGCCCAATCGACGGAAGAGAGAATGTTGCATAAGGTTGATACTTGCCCCTAAATCGGACAGAGCATTTTTCATTGTCAAGGATCTGATAAGACATGGTAGTGTGAAACTCCCTGGGTCTCCTTCCTTTTGGGGCGAGCTTCTCTGGATGACAGATGAGCTTTCTTCATTAATTTTGACCGAAGAGGTTGTCTTTTTGAGTTTCTCCTTATGTGAAAGAAGGTATTTGAGAACCTTGGCTCCTTTCGGCATATGGATCATGGCTTCCAGAAATGGTAGATTAATATGAATTTGTTTGTAAATAGATAAGAGTCGTTCATCATCATCGTCCTTTATCTACTTCTTCAATCGGAAGGGAAAAGGTACACTGGATGACTGAGAGGAATAGTAGAAGGTGGTTGACTAGGGGCCTTCCCCATCCTCCATGATGCTTGGTTCTTCACCCTCGGGTCCTTCTTCTCTGACTGTCCCTTCAGCGTAGTAGATAGTCGTCGGTTTTGGTGGAAGTGGGTAAGGGGGTCAAGTAGTGTTGTACCAGATCTAGTTAGATAGCCAAAAGTTGAGTGCGTTGTTCAGGGTTTTTGTTCTCTCCGATGCGGAAAAGGATATGAGAGTTGTTGCATATTCTCTTAACGTAGTTGGTCAAACATTCTCCTTATTCTTTTGTGGGGAATTTTTTTTAGAGCATAAAGCGAAAAGCTCTCCTTAATTTACTCTGGACGACCCAATCTGGATTGTTCTCTCCTACTCCTTTTCATTGGCAATTTCCCCATGACGGGACGTCGTCGTTCTGATAAAACCTTAAGAGGGAGGGATCGTCATAGATGTCCCCCCGGATAAACATACTTGTTTGGATGGCTTCCTTTGTTCACATTCGTCGGCTTCGTAAGCGCCTCCATAGATGTCGCAAATGAGATATGGGTTTTTCAGGCTTTTCCTTTGCATGGGCGTTGTAAGGTAAGAGATTTGTTTGTAGGCCCTTTCTAGACATTTTTTGAATGTAGGTCTTATTATTTTCGAGATTGAGGAGATGTTCCTAGATGGGGGTGGGTCATCCCATAAGTTGTCTTGATACTATACATATTCTTCTATTCGGTTGATGACTTCAAATAATGTCTATTTTATAGCATCATTTATCCCATGTTATTAACTTATTGTGTTTAGTTTTGCAATATGTTGCATAAATCGTTTATATTTAAGAATTTCAGTAATTATGGAGTAATTGGTGAAAGTTAGCAAAAGGCGCGCATTCTGGAGCTTAAATGAAGATATTTTGAAGATTACTATTCTGAAGACCAATACGTCGTATCTATCAAGGAAGATACGGCGTATCCGTGCCTACACTCACCAAAGATCACTCAGGAATAAAGATCAATACACCGTATCCGGAGGACTCAATACGTCGTATTCAAGATATGGAATCAATATAATATTCTGGAAGATATCAAGCGTGGTCCCTACTCCAAGAAATCCCCAATACACTTTATCCAACTCTTGGATACGCTGTATCTAACCGACTTCCAGACCCTATAAATACAAAACTCAAAAATGAGTTTTAAGTGTGCTAAATCGTATTCTCGATACCTAAACCACAAAAGTCGATTTTTAGAGGAGAAAAAGAGCAGAAGAGGTCGAGCAACGTATTCAATTCCATAGAAGACAACGTGTAATTCCATATACTTTAGTAATTGTTCAGTTTTTGGTATCATTCGTTAACTCGGTTAGTTTACCTTGGCTACATAATTGCTCTTGTATTTATATGACGTTTGAAGGCTAATACCTTCGGGTATTAGCCATTAATATGAAGATTTGAATGTTTGGTATTTGTTTATCTTGATTTCTTGATTTATCGTTGAGTGCTTGTTTATGTTTATCAATTTATACTTGTTTACGCTCTTTTGTATGCGACCTATCATTCAACTGGATCTAGTGAAGCGGACCAAGTAGATCTAGAGTCTAGGATAGCTCTCCATATAGTAATTTATACATCTAGAATTATAGTTACACAAATATTGTCCTTCTAAGTCTGTGTCTAGGATACGCTTCGGGCTTAACTAGTTAATTGGATATTGCCAATGGTTTATTGATCGTGTTGACTAGCAGGTGACCTAGATAATTCAACAAGTAACATTCTGATTCCATTGGATAGTTGGACAAGTAGACTACTAGTGTATAAATTGCCATTAAGTGGTAAGTGGGTAAAGTTTCTATGAGCTAGGGTTTAACAAGATCACCATTACTTTAATCCCTAAGATAGATTATAATCAGCAAATAAGGATGCTTTATGCGGATGCTTTAATTGTGACAGAATTAATGTGTCTAGGTCTTAGGATGATGTAACGCCTAAGTCTTAAGAATGATATGCCACCTCGAGAGAAGAAATAATTGCACTTAATAAACAAAGAAACTTTTTAATTGGATTAATAATGGTTAATACAATTTTCTTATATAAGGTTCAACCGCTCTTTTATCTTTTGTTAATTAGCTTGCATGGGTAAAAGTGCCTTGAATTGATTGTAGTTACCAACCAAACCATGCCAGTCCCTGAGGCTGAAAACCCTCTTTTCCCGTTAGAATTAGATTAGGGGACTAGAAATAAGGTTTATACATAAGTTTAGAATAGAATGGTATTAACATGTTTAGATAGCCATGATATTAATTAAATTGATAGATATAACCTCGCTTCAAGTGTTCGACACCCTTCTTAAACGAAAACTTAATACACGGATCGGAGTTCTGCACTGACCCATTAGTGTTATTTTTGGTTTAGACGGTAAATTATATATTTAAAACTTGAATCAATAAAATTGTCACCAAAACAACACACTCAGGCATCAAAATTAAAGTACCTACGTTGGATAAAAGCTGGTTCTATAACTAGTACAATCTCCGCTAGACGGTTTGAGAAGGTATTTCTAAGGCCATACATTCAAGGTTATCAAAGACCAAACCACATAAGTACAAATATTAAAAAATCGAGAAGCAACAGGAAGACTCGCTAATTGAGGAATAAGCTGATGCTTATGGCATCAAAATACTCCCAAGATGCACGATTAAAGGACAAGTGCTTGTCGATTTCTTAGTAGTCACAATGACAGAGGAAAAACTCTAATAAATAAAAATCAAGTGGGTCGAATGATATTTGGAAGAAGGAAAAAGCGAGGAAGAGCAGGAAGCTCCAGAAGCCAAAGCACCCAAAAATTTGGGGACCAAAGCAGACTTATGGAAACTATATACTGACGGAGCCTCCAATGAACACAGATCCGGAGCATGTCTCATCTTGATAGATCCGGAAGGAGCATAATATTCCTTTGCCAACTAAAATAATGATGCGGAATATGAAGCGCTGCTGGCAGGTTTAAGAATAGAAGCAAAAATGAAGGTTGAAAAAAAAAATGCAACATTTGTAGATTAAAGGCTGGTTTGCAAGCAGGGGATAGGTTCATATGAAGCATAAAGGTCGAAAAAACAAGACATTACAAGGAAAAAGCACTTAGAAATGATCCATAGGATATTCACACAACTATTAGATTTGTCACATACCAAGGGAAGATAATAAAAAAGCCATTGCTCTAAACAAGCTTGCAGCGGTGCAATGTGAAGGACTAACAAAAGGAGTCCTGATTGAGGAACTCAATGAACGATCGATGGATAAGGCAGAAGTCAATGCAATCGATGAAGAAGTAACAAGAACTTGGATGACACCGATACAAGAATATATTGAACATGGAATCCTACCAAAAGATGTTGCTGAAGCACGAACGATTCAAGAAAAAGCATGCAACTATACCATTGAGGAAGGAGTCTTGTACCAAAAATCATACTTAGGGCCACTACTCTGATGCATAGGTCCGCAGCAAGCCAAATATCTTATAAATGAAATACACATAGGGTCGTGTGGAATGCATGATGGACCAAGGAGGGCAGTCCATAAAGCCATGAATGCTGGGTACTTTTGGCCTAGCATGCATCTGGACGCCAACACTGAAGTATCAAGTTGCAACTCATGTCAAGTATACGCCCCCATACCGAAGCTGCCAAAAAATGACATGATCTCTGTCACTTTAGCATGGCCCTTCTTAAAATGGGGAATGGACATTGCCGGGCCTCTTCTCGAGGCTCCGGGCAAAGTCAAATACTTGATAGTAGTTGTTGATTATTTTACCAAGTGGATAGAGGCCAAGGCAGTAACTAGCATAACAGGAAGACAGCTCAAAAACTTCGCATTTGATAACATCGTACGCAGGTTCAGAATACCAACCACCATCATAACAAACAACGGAACCCAGTTAATTAACGACCTATTTAAGTCTTGGGCAGAAAGGCTAGGAATAAAACTAGTCTCTACATCGGTATATCATCCCTAAGCAAACAAAGCCGTGAAAAGGTCCATCAAAGCATAATGCAAGGAATCAAAACAAGACTAACATCCATGAAGGAGGAGCTTAGGCAAAGAATTGGCCAAATGTATTATGGGACCACAAGACAACACACAAAACCAAGTAATGAGGAAAAACCATTTAGTTCTAGCATATGTTTTGAAGCAGCATACTATAGAAATAAGCATCCCTACAAGAAGAACAATCCAGAGATCCAATGAAGAAAATGAGGACGCACTTCGGTGAACTTAAACCTGCTTAAAAAAAAGAGAGATAGCAACAATTAGAGAAGCAAGACAAAAACAACAAGTGGAAAGGTTTTTACAATTACGAATCCATCATTAAGATCAAGGTCGGGAGAGTTTGTCCTTTCAAATAATGAGTTATCAAAAAATTGAGATCGTACGGGGCAAGCTTGGACCAAAATGGGAAGGACCATATGAGGTTACTAAAACATATGGCACGGGTGCCTACAAGCTCCGGTCTATGAAATACGCACGTGGCACTCTAGTAATTTGAGTAAATATCACATGTAATAGGAAGTAAGGAAGAAAATTGTTGCTAAACTCTCTGAAGAAACATGTATTTTACATCGGAAGCAACGGATCTAATGTATATGTTTATGATGATATGAAACAACAACTTTTGAATCCATGAAAACACAAAGGCATCGGATGGTTCCCTGCCTCCAAATGAAACAATAAGCACCAATAAGGGCGAAAGAAAGAAGAGAAACATGTATAGTTCACCAGCTTAGAATGGGTGGAAGTACAAAGTTTCCACCTTCCTTAAAAGCTCTTCCGCATGATAGTACATAAGATGGAGAAATATCATACAAGCTACATAGATTCTAATAACAATTATCTAAGTATGTATGCTTAAAACGCCAAAGAGTTGTTCAATACTAGGCATAGGGTATACACTATTGCCACGTCTAAAAAACAAACAAATACAAGGACAAACATGAATGTGCTAATGTAAAAATGGAACAATAGGTATGGTAAACACCAAACATCAAAGGGGAAATGACAAAGGCACAAGAAACATTAATCGGCTCCAAAAAGACGTGCAAAAATAAAGCACCATAAAAAGAGGCATAGTAACAACCATCGTCAAGTATTTCGAAAACGATTACATATCCAGCAAGTCAATGAAAATTAGTGAAGTAAAAGTCAGTCTAAATACTAGCAGCTAAATCATAAGAAGCATGGTCAAGGAGACACTTGTTTCAGAGCGTCGCTAGCATTGGAGGAAGCAACAACAAATGAGGTGGCCGAATGAGCAAATTTATCCGGCAATATCTAGGCCACATCCGGAAGACCACCTTCGGAGGAGACAACAGTCTTGCTAAGAAATGGAAAAGGGATAGTAGGAAAGTCATCTAGAGCCTTGTCAAAATCAGCCTTAGCACCAACACGGAAGTTAGAGACTGTTAATACAAATAATTTAAAAATCTGTTTATATATTTTTTTTTCGACCTCTCAACGTTTTGATAATAACAAAATGTAAAAATGTTTACGATAAAATTAAACGTTTAAAAATTATTAATCGTAGAATTCCATTTCTAAGATTAGTAATCACTTAAGGTATGAACAAACAAATCATTAAGCATAATTAGTTATCAAGAAAAATATTTTTTTGTTTATCCATTACATTTTTCACAAAAAAAATCACAAAAATTATTTATCAAAATATTTTCTAATTAACAGAAAAGTTTTATAAAAACATAAAATTTGAAATTTAATTTTTCCCCCTAAAATGGAAGGTTCCATACCAGATACAACATTCCCCACAAAAAGACAAAAAAGGGAGTGGTGGTCTATGGGCGGCCCCCTTATAGGCCTGGCAGCCCCCATATATATCTGGGGACGCCAGCTGGATTTTGGTTTAGTCGGCAAAATATAAATTTAAAACTTAAATCAATAAAATATACACCACACAACGACACATCAGTGATAAAGGGGTTAGAATAGACATGGGATACACATTTAATGGTTGTTAATAAAAACACAAAACAAATAGTCCAAAATAATCTTAGGTTGTCATAACTAGCTACTGTTCATCCATAGGTCCAAGAGTCTAAGTCCGAAAATTTAATCTTCAATAATGGGCTACTAGCTCCATTCTTCATAAGTATTTGGATGACTTGGTGTAATAATGGTCCACTAGCTCCATTCTTCATAATTATTGAGATGTCTTGGTGCAATAATGGGCTACTAGCTCTATTTTTCATAATTACTTAATTTGCACCATCTTTTCTTTCTTTTAGCGCATGGGTGGTCTTTAGTTGCACCCACTTTTCTTTCTTTTTAACATGCAAATGATACAGGAGTTTATATCTTTTTATTATTGCCCCTGCAGCATTTGATATTATACGCATATCCCCTCACTTGAGATGAACAATGTCTAAATTGATGATATAGGAAGTCTTTATAGATCATAACTTATTGGTCTTCCACGAATGCATAAAATTTTTGTTCCTATTCCCCGAACCATAGACTTAAGGCGCCAGATATTTCAACATAAAGATAACTATAAACTACAGGGTAGGTTAAGGCGAAATGATGTAACGATATATATAACATTGGGTGAAAACATAGATTGGTTTAACAAGGGTGATCTAGGGGTATCATGCACTAATAATGAGTACATGTTGGGATTAAAAGCCTTCTTAATGATGCTAGTATTACTGCTGCTCATATCAGAGTTAATGCTGCTTAGTTGTGTTAGTACTGCTCAAGAACTTCAGAGAAAAATGCTAAGTGTTTACTACTGCTAGTACACAGTTAGTACTGCTAGTGTCAAGTTACTACTGCTAGTGCATATTAGTGCTGCTCAGAGACTTAGAAGAAAAACTGCTAAGTAGTTACTACTGCTAGTACAAAAGTTACTACTGTTAGTACAAAGTTAATGTTGCTGAAGGAGTTAATGCTGCTAGTGAAGAAGTTAGTACTGCTGAGTTAGTTAGTACTGCTTATGTGATTTATATGAGTTATTTATGTAAAAGATATGTATAACTTATTTGTTTAAAAGATTTGATATTCTTAGGAAAGTATTGTAAGCCGTTTAGGACTCTTTAGTGTATAAAATGAGGTTCTAAGGCATAGAGATTGATGTACCACACCAAGATACACCAATACGAGTCATTCATAGAATTATTATAGCTTCAAGGTCTTTGTAACCCTAATACTTTGAGAGTATTGGTATTATTAATAATATTGGAGCTTTTATTTGTTGAATTATATGTTCATATAATTACTGTTTCATTGATAGTTCTTCTTAATATTAAAGATTAGATTCCGCATAATCTTTAATACATTCAAACAAAGGTTCTACTATAGTTGTGTTAGATTTATCTAATATAACTAATCATTATACAAGCTTAAGGAATTCGATCTATTAAAGTGGGATCAACAAGTGGTATCAAAGCTTGTTGCTTTGAGAAACTTTGCTAGAAGATATGGATTAAGATTCTGCACACATGGTGGTTGCATCCAAAGTTCCCATGCTCAAACTGGGTGAGTTTGAGTTATAGAGGATGAGGATTGTACAATACATCTAGATGATAGACTAGGCACTATGGGAAGTCATAGAGAATGGTGCAACCTTGCAAAAAATAGCAGTTGTGGAAGGTGTTAAAAAAAGTGATGCCTATTACATCTGCTGAAGATAAGGCTCAGAGAAGATTAGAAGTGAAGGCTAGAAGTACTTTAATGATGGGCATTCTTAATGAACATCAGTTAAAGTTTAACTCTATAAAGGATGCTAAGCTGTTACTGGAAGGTATAGAAAAAAGATTTGGTGGGAATGCAGCTACTAAGAAGACTCAAAGTGTAACACCCCCAAATTGGGAAGCAGCGAAATAAGGGTCCGGGGCGTGTTACTTCTCAGATCACAAGCACAAGATATATATTGAACAACAATTAAAAGTCGTTTTAAAACTGATACATTGGATTTAACAAAATGTTTATAAAAGCTCGAAGCTTCACTTGTTTACTTGTTATTATTACAAAGATTTCCAGCCCATAACATATATAAAAAAATGTAATGCGACTAAATCTTTAATGCAGGACATCCAAAACATAACCACCAATGTATCCCTTTTGCACCCCGTGCCCTAATGATCTCCTGAAAAACATTGCATTTAAAACGTCAACATAAAGTTGGTGAATTTCATAGGTTTATGTAAATGTATAAGCAGGACCGCAAGACTTTCCCCGTGATAATGCAACAGATGCAGACATCACAAAATGTAATTACGTTTTTATAAGCTCATGACACCGAAGCTCGACATAAATGAATACAATATATAATTATTGCCTACATTACCCGTTACGATGTTCAACCTGTAACATCCAAAATCCGACATGATATACGTTTGTTTCCAGTGATAGCTAGTCACCCGAACGGGGAGGTCAATCCCAAATAGATCTATCTATAATCATTCGCGCTCACATTCCAGTAATTGACAGTTCATGATTCATGGGCATAGTGGGTTATCGCTACTTAGGCAAAACGTAATCATGATAAAATGTACACTTGCGTCCAATTTGTAAAACATGCATATGTTTCTCACCCCAAAAACTTGTAAATCAATAATTGTAAAACATGGGGCTATGAACTCACCTTGAGTGAGTAAATTGATAATAAAATATCCCAAGTAAAAACGCGTCACGCTAACGCCCGAATGCAACCTAGATATTATAGGTCGAATCAGTATTCAAGTACATTGTTTAAAAACCACCATATATAATCCTATATAGTTATCATTGTTCTATCGTTCGGGCTATCATAATTTAAGAAATCATGACATGACGTACGAGGAGCTAGGACACTTTAAATCGTAAATCCAACAGCTCGTCAATACGCCATCCGAAGAGGCCTCATTATGAAATTCCCTAGTAATATAGCACTTTGATAACTAATAACATATATATTTCTATATAGCTATATCACCATCTAATCGTTTAAGTGAAATCGTATTTATAAAGTAAAAACGTTTATAATTACGCCTTTAGCAAAAATGACATAACTTTGTCGTTTTAAGTCTGTTTCTCGCGTTTCTTACGCCCACGCTTTCGTATTAAGACGAGTGATCATAATATTGCATTTTTAAGTTTCCAAGATTCTGTTGTGAATAGTGTTTTTACTGTTCATTATAGATTACACTTATTAACGCAAAACCCGTAAATGTCGTATCTTATTCGTTATAGCTCCGTTTTTAGCGATTCTTTCGAACACGTTCTCGTAATTGAAAGTTTTATCATATTATTGATGTTTACAAAGTATAAGTTTCTGCCATGAATAGTAACTTTTTATAAAATTTGTTTTATAAAGTATTTAGCGTCGTAAACTCGTAACTAGCGTATCTTCTTCGTTATAAATCCGATTTTCGAGTTTCTTATCATTTTGGAATCCTTATGAGATGTACTATATTTATAAAACCTAATATGGCTGTTACCAAATTCAAACCAAAACAGAAAGTTTGAAGTTTGTGATTTAAAACATGTTTTAAGCTTGATTTTTGTACCATTAAGCTTCAACACCTTGTTACAACTACTTTACAACACTTATATCTTATGTCTTACATATATTAGGTCCATTAGGTCATGTTTTGTCCAAGAGTGTCCATGAATACAAGATTAACATGTTATTTACACCATTTTCACTTGTAACTTATTAAGTTAACATTAAGACCCTAATTTGTTCATATACATGTTAATACTTAACCAACATGTTAAAACACTTATACATCCATTTTAACGTCATATTAGCATCCATATAACATGTAAATAAGTTCACAAAACATTGATCATAAGTAAAAATCCCTTTCACATATTCAAAAGTATCCTAAATGGTGATTTAACTATATAAACATAATATATGCATAAATCAAAGAAAGTAAATGAAGTAGGGTTCTTAGATAACCTTGATGTGTAGGAGGATGAAGAACAAAAAAATCTAAACCCTTGTTTAGCAAAGAAACCCTAGCTTTTATCCCTTGAAAACCTTAATTCCAACCAAAACCCTAATCTTGCAATATCTTGCTAAAACCTTTTCAAAGCTTAACCAACCCTTCAACTCTTCTTAGAATACCTTAAGTATGATGTATAAACACTAATATGGTGAAATAAAATCAAGCTATGGATCCCCTAAAAACCTTGTGGAATGTCGTGGGTTAATAAGAGGGAAATAGGAGAGATTTTTCTTGTTTATACTTTGTAAATGAACATCTATGTGTTACTTGCTAGCTTTTATAATGAAAATATCTAATCTAACCTAACCATGGTCACTTACTAACTCATGTGTAAGAGCCCATAGGGAGGGGGGAGTGGGTTCTTACAAGAGTTGGAAGGTGTAAGTGATTTGGTTCCCTAATATGGGATTCATCCTATGAATTCAAGGAAGATACTTTAAGCTAGATATTTTCTTGGTATGACTCACCTTAAATTCGGCCATATATGCATACTAGGATGGTATTTTTGTAACTTTTGAGTATTGAGTATAATCGTGGGTATTTGTTTAAGCGTAGTTAGGTTTTGGTGCTTCCGGGAATGCCGAAACGCATTTTATTGTGAAACTTAAGCGTTTTACGTAACCAATAAAAATAAGATGAACAAAGTTGATAATTATCCTCATAATAATCATATAACACTTTCTTGATGTAAATGTTTAATCGTTTAATTCCCGATTACATTGAATGATCATTTTTAGTTTACGCGGTTTAGCTTAGCGATTACGATTTAAAAGCAAATGCGTCAAACCCTAAAAATGAATTATGAATTACATAATGTTATACAATGACCTAAAACATGAGGTGTTATAGTCTTCCCTCATTAAATGAGCCTTGTCCTCATGGCTTATGACACGGCACTTGACGACGGTGCAGTCTTGGTGAAGAGGTGTGGATATTTCTTCCTGAATTGATCTTCACGTTCCCATGTAAACTCAGGGCCCCGCCTAGAGTTCCATCGAACTTTGACAATTAGGACACGGCTTCGCCTCAATTGTTTGACTTCGCGATCCATGATTTCTATAGGCTCTTCAACAAAATGAAACTTGTCATCCACTTGGAGTCCTCCCATCGGAATGACTAATGGGTCGTCAGAATAAAATTTCTTCAAGTTAGATACATGAAACGTATTGTGGACCCTGCACAGCTCTTGAGGAAGCTTAAGCTTGTAAGCAACGGCTCCAACCTTTTTCAACACCTTAAAAGGTCTGACATATCTGGGGTTTAACTTCCCCCGTTTGCCAAAACGTACGACCCCTTTCCAAGGCGAAACCTTAAGCATAACTTTATCTCCAACTTGAAACTCCATCGGTTTATGCTTTAAGTCGGCGTAGCTCTTTTGTCGATCACGAGCGGTTTGAATCCTTTGTTTGATCTGGATGATCCTCTCCATTGTTTCTTGCACTAATTCTAGACCAGTGAGTTAAACTTGTCCAACCTCGGCCCAACACACAGGTGAATGACACTTTCGACCATAAAGTGCTTCAAACGGTGCAGCCTTAATGCTAGCATGATAACTGTTATTGTATGAAAACTCGACTAATGGCAAATGTTTAACCCAACCATTTCCAAAGTCGATTACGCAAGCACGTAGCATATCCTCGAGAGTTTGGATGGTTCTCTCGCTTTGTCCGTCGGTTTGCGGATGATATGCAGTACTCATATCCAAACTTGTACCCAAAGCCTTCTGAAGTGACTTCCAGAAATTTGATGTGAACCGAGGGTCACGATCACAGATAATTGAAACAGGTATTCCATGCTTCGTGACTACCTCCTTTAGGTATATTCTCGCCAGTTTATCCATAGGATCCATTTCCCTCATTGGCATAAAAATCGCAGACTTTGTAAGTCAGTCAATGATCACCCAAATAGTGTCATAACCCTATGACGACTTAGGAAGCTTCGTGACAAAATCCATCGTGATGTTGTCCTACTTCCATTGAGGTATCTCGGGTTGCACTAACAAACCCGATGGTCTCTGATGTTCGGCCTTGACCTTAGCACAGGTCAAACATAACAAGTGGCGATGTGGCTTCAATATTGGCCACCAGATAGTTTACTTCATATCCTGGTACATCTTGTCAGAACCCGAAGATAAGGATTCGACTTGTTGGGACTCGTGCATGATCACAATCCTTAAGTCGCCATAACATGGTAACCAACTCCTGCCATTTAAGCACATAGTTCCATCCGCACGTGGTTCCAACTTTTCGGTTCTAAGTTTCTCTGGATCTTTTGAATTTTCAACCAATATACCCGCATAACGGGCACCCCACGACTCTCTCATACGCGCGGTACACTACACGGAGAACTAGAGGCCCACCTCCCAGTACACCCAGACCGACACCACCATCACCCCGCATATCCGAAGCACACGCACTGCCAGACCTAGAAGCTTCAATCCGAAATAGTGCTTAAAGGGACCTTAACCCCCAACATCTTCCTTCTGATTTCTCCGGCTTTCGAGCATCAGTCTGTGCTTTCAAGATTGTTTTAAGAAGATCCAAGCCAATAGTCCATTACTAAGGCCCAAACCCTTAGGGTTCTCGTTCTTCCTGCTTAGAGCCTTCAGCAAACAACATTCGCCTTCCCCTGGGAGATAACAAATTCGCAATCGTAATCCACTCAGCAACTCTAACCAGACGACATTGCCCAAATTTAATTCCTTCTGAATTAAGAATGTGTTAGTAAACACATGTGATCATTAACTCGAGCACTTTGTTTCCGTACAAATAGTGCCTCCAATCTTGAGAGCGAACACTACTGCTCCAAGTTCCAAATCATGAGTCGTATAGTTCTTCTCATGAATTTTTAACTGGCGTGATGCATAAGAAATCACCTTTTCTCAAAAGAAAAAGAAATAACTTAAACAAACCATACCACAATAAATTTGTTATTAATTTTTATAAATATATACATAACCAACCAAACTTAAGAAAAATAGAGGTGAGGTGGTGGTGGTTCCGGTTGCTGTAACGTGGCGGCGTGGTGGCTGACGAGGTGGTAACAGCGGCTGAAGATGATGAGGGTGGCCGGCTGTGGTTGGCGGCGAAAGTGGTGGAGGTGAGGCAGCGGCTGGCCGGGGGTGGTGGTGTGGCAGCGGTTGGTGGTGGATCTGTGGTGGTATAAGGGGTGCGGCGGTGGTTATGATGGTTGTTGAAGTGGGTCGGTGGAGATGAGGGTGGCGGGATGATGATGGTTGCGGTGGGAGAGTGTGGGGGAGATGGGGTGATGAGGCGGCTGAGGAACCACAGGTGGCCGGCGTTTGGGTGGCCGGAGGTTGGCCGGAGCGGGTGGCGGCGCCGGAACCCTAATGGGAGGAGGGGGAGAGATGATTTGTGTGAGTGTGTGTTTATATATAAGAAATGAAATGATAATTTTTATAAAATTTTTATTTATATTAAAACTTTAAAAGTAAAAGACAAGTTAAAGATAATTGAGGGTAGATTTTAAAAATATTCCTCAGGGACCTAAAGCGTAACTTTGAGTAATCTTTTATAAAATAGTGGTTCGGGGCTCATTTGAGTGACTTAACGGATGAACCAACGCACGAAACTTGCGCCATTGTTTTTCAAATAATTTTTCTGATAAAATGAATATTTACTTGACTATTATTTTATAATGTTTTTATGAGACTTATTTAAAAATCATTATTATTTATTTGGTACCATTTGGTCTCACGGGTAACCTTTGTCCGTAAAATTTAAAACTTTAATTTGAACTTTCGTGTTTTAAAATAACCGCCTTTGAATAAAAACTAAATAATTTATTAATTATTTCTATTAAATAAAAAGTGATAATTAAATATAAATTTAATTATTTTTGGGTCGGTACGGGTTGTGTTCAAAATTTTGCGAGGCTATTTCAGTCATTGTCTGCTTGGTTTCAAGTCTCGGGTAAAACTAAAAAGTCGTCCGGAATGTCGTTTTATGTCAAACGCTAGTATACCCCATAATTAATAATTCATTTTGGCGGGTCGTTTTTGATAAATCAATTCAGGAATAAAATATATCTTTTCGTTTTCAAGTTAAATAAGTTAGAAAAATAAATTTGCAAATGAGCGATAATAATCGAAATTATGATTTATTATTTAAAAACATCATGAAAATTTTACCGGCTACGCGGTAATCGTTTTTATGTGACCGTAAAAGGTCAAAAAGTCAAAAGTCAAGTCGGAACCAAAAAGTCAAAGGAAAAAATAATAATTTAAAATATTGAAAATTGAGGGGTGTGACAGTTTAACCCAACAATTCGCCCGTCGGCTAGTTCGACATTATAATCATGATCTAATGTAGTTGGAGTGATAACAATTCGAGATCTAAATGCAGTAGATACAAAACTCCTATCGGCACCGGTATCAAATAAAATAGATGCATATCGGTTGTTTAGGAGAAACGTACCCGTGACGACATTGTTGTCCGGGTTTTCCCCTGCATTGTCCACGGCATACACCTTTGCCTGAGCCTTGGCATTTCCAACCCGATTACCCCGGTTGTTGTTGTTCTTCAATTTTGGACAATCCCTCTTGAAATGCCCTTGAGCACCACATTCAAAACAAACCCTCTGATTAGCCCTAGTGTTGACATTTGGGGGATTCCTGCAGTCACGAGATAAATGACCAAATCGGTTGCACTTGTGGCATTTGGGAGCACAAGGACCATCATGGTGATAGTTACATTTGGAACACAGAGGTCTAGGCCCTTCGTATGGTCTCCTGTCACCATTTCTTGCGGCATAAGCTCTTCTAGTGTTTTGTCTCTTGTTTGCTTGCTGATTCTGGTTGTTCCTGGCAGTGTCATCAGACTTTCTTTTGTTGTCAGCCTGACGTTCAGCCCAAGTGTTGATCTTCTTGTCCATGAGTTCAGTGGCGAACTCAATGGCATCCTGCATAGTTTTTGGCTTAGTTGCCATCACACTGCCATGGATCGTGTCGGGCAAGCCACCGACATATTTCTCAACTTGGTCTATTTCTTCCGGAAACATCCGATCGCACATTAGTGCCAGTTCTTGGAAACGTTGGCTATAGGTTACCACATCGGTACCCTTCACCTTCAAATTCCACATTTCAAACTCCAGCTTCTTAATTTCGCCCCTTGGGCAGTATTTGTCTGTCATCATCTTTTTCAGTGTCCTCCATGGCATTGCATGGGCAGCTTCAGGAGTAGTGGTCTTAACATGGGAGTTCCACCATGTAAGAGCATTTCCTTGCAGGGTACACGTAGCAAATTTGACCTGGCATGCTACTGTACAGTTGCTTATGCTGTAAACAGACTCCATCTTTTCAAACCACTGAGTGAGTCCAACGTAAAAGAAGTAGTGTAGAAGTAAGTAGTAGAGTAGTAACAGAATTTGTTAGTCCCCGTTCAACGATCTACAACAGTAATACGGGAGTAGTTACAGTAGTAGTGGTCTTATCGTCGGGAATTCCACCAGTAAGTGCATTTCCTTGCAGGGTACACGTAGAAAATTTGACCTGGCCATGTACTGTACAGTTGCTTATGCTGGAACAGACTCAATCTTTTCGAACCATAGTGAGTCCAACAAATCCCTCAGAGCCCTTGAAGTTCACTCTCGGGTTGGCATTTTAGGAAGTCCGGGTAGGTGCATTCACGAGCAACTTGCACAGGTTCGGCACCCGTTCTGAAGTATGGCTATCATCGCAATTCCTGGTTACATCACGTGCTGACAGTGCTAAGCATAAGTAACGCCTTCGTAAGCATTGCTTAAGTTAGGCAATTGGTGAAAGATGTAGTGGTATGTGTGTCTGTGACTGGTGTTGGTGTTGCACCTGGTTTAACCTCGTGATTCCTTCTCTTGGTGCATTTTCTTTGGAATCATAAGAAAACTTAATACCCGTTAGATTTATAAAATCAAAACTATTACATACATATACATATTAAATAAAACGAGATACATCCACATTGAAATGTACAACTGCTTTGAAATTTACCCATGGGTATAAACCAAATCGACATTCATTTATAATAAATTTGATTTCTAGATAACGTAATCCGTCCATTTCTTATATAACTTGGAAAAACATACATGTTCGGTCAGATTCAAAAGATTACTACCCCTTTAGGTTACAAGACAAAAAGAAACATCATAAATCCAGACTAGCCGGGATATACCCGTAAACATTAATTTATGCTGTACAGATAGGTAATTGCCTCACCAAAAGACCTCCATTATACTGGGGGACAGCTAAAACAAAACAAAAGTTCTATGTCTGCTAGCTGGGAATAACCATAAATTACAGGCTGCATAGCTTAGCTACTACATAACACAAAATCTAGGACTGTACAGCTTCCCCTGGTGCTCAGGTTGTGCCGACCTTTTGCGAGGGTCCAAGCTGCCTCTGAAACTGGCCATCTGGTCTGTAGTCTTTCAGCATTTTTAATGCCTTAGTCAATGGGACTGCCTCTGGTGGTCTGCCCTGTAGCATCTCTGAAGTCACAACCAGACTCCTACGGTCAGCTACCTGCAACTGTGAAATCACTGCTTGCTGACCCATCACTACAGAACGTAATGCCATAATCTCTAAACGTGTCATATAGCTAACCTCTATGGAGTATCCCCATGCCTCTCGGGAAACCAAAGCCTCCTGATCTAGTAGTCGTGCAGTCTCATAGTGGTACTGATTATCATCAAACAATGTCTCAACACTCTGATATATCTGGGTCTGCTTGTCTTGAGTATCCTCTATCACATCATAGATATCCTGCGTGTCCTGCTCCTGGACTGCAGTAAGCTCAGTCACCCTAGCATTGACCCCTCCAAGGGTCATTGGTGCTACCTCCTCAACAGCCTCTCTCGGGTCTATCCAAACATCTCTAATCCCATAGCCGACCTCCTCGGCTCTCTGTCATCTGATCTCGGTATCCATTGTACCGAAAAACCCATAGTCTGCCTTACGACCTCCAATTGGTCTAGTGACAGCTGTAGCTGAACTCTCTCCAATCTCGTACCTAGGACCAAGGTTAATACCCAACCTCTTCCGAGGTGGTAGTGTAATCTCGGGCCTGTCTGTATGTGGTCAGAAGTTAATTAATTGCAAAGGTGGTGATGAAGTAGGTTGTGGGTATGGATGAGAAAGTGGATGGTGTCATGGACTCTCTAGCTGGATCATAGTAGCTTGATAGCCCAATGGACGAATAGGAAAAAAAAACTTGCAGGTGGTTGATGCGGAAATGGAGGAGATGTTATATTGTGGTAATGGAGATCTGATAGTGGAGTAGTAAGTGGTGATGGTGGTGGGGTGTGGTTAAGGCAAGAGTCTCTACGACCTCTTCCCTAGGTGGAATGGATAGTGGGAAGTGATATGGCATGGTCATCCCGGATAGATATCCCTCTGGCAGTAATACGAAATGTATGGTAAGACAGGAGTTGGCAAGCTGGGTGCTCCTCACATCTCACTCTTCCTCAACCTCGCTCCTCATCATCATCATCATCGTCATCCCTATCAGCAGGGTAATCAACTGGATCCTCCTCGGGATCCTCATCGTCCTCCTCTGGCTCCTCCTCCGGATCAGACTCAGGAACATATCCTGGTGGATCTGCAGTGGGTGAGGCAGCAGCAGGTAGTGGCTACTCCTCGGCCTGGAGTATCTCATCCTCTTGTGGTATGTACTCAGGGTACATCGGCTTAGGGACAAAGTCTAGTGGGGGAGGTGACTGCGGCTCCTTCGGGGGCCAGGTAGTAGTCAGGCGATGGTGGAATCCTGATAAAGCAGCGCATTATGTAAGCTATTAGGGTCTCTGGTATAATGGGGTGGTCATTGGATCTCTGGTGAACAATGTTGACCCATACTCAATGGACTGGATACTTGCCGTGTAGGTGACGTTAGAATTTCCGAATCTGACATAACCGTATCTAAAACTCCAACATAACTTATTTTTAGTATTTAATATAAGACTTTTATAGTAATATACATTTATATTATAACATGTATTTCAATCCTGAATATCAATCATGGATGCATCTAGCCTAGCCGACTAATGCACAATTAGTGTATGTTGTCCCGTGATAAAAACCCCTTTGTTTGAATGCAATGTTTTGAAAATGGTTTTTAGTCACAGCAAAAAACATTTGACCAGGTTTCTCTATAACCTTGGCTCTTGATACAATCTGTAAACAACCCAAATTGGGTCGCATCGGTAATACGGGTCGGGGACCTCCACTGTGTTACTTATTCAGATCCACTAGCACAAGATATATATTGAACGACAATTAAAAGTCATTTTAAAACTGATACATTGGATTTAACAAAATGTTTACAAAAGCTCGAAGCTTCACTTGTTTACTTGGTTATTTTACAAAGTTTCAGCCTCCATAACAGATATACAAAATGTAATGCGACTAAATCTTTAAATGCGGACATCCAAAAACATAACACCCATTGTATCCCTTTTGCTCACGTGCCCTAACTATCTCCTGGAAAAACATTGCCTTAAAACGTCAACATAAAGTTGGTGAATTTCATAGGTTTATGTAATGTATAGCAGGACCGCAAGAACTTTTCCCATGATAATGCAAACAGTTGCAGACATCACAAAATGTAATTACGTTTTCCTAAGATCATGACACCGAAGCTCGAATAAATAAATACAATATTATAAATACTGCCTAATTGCCCGTGTCGATGTTAACCCGTAACATCTCCAAAATACAACATGATTATTCGTTCGTTTCCAGTGATAGCTAGTCACCTGAACGGGTGAGTCAATCCAAATAGATCTATTATAATCAATTCGCGCTCACATTCCAGTAATTGACAGTTCATGGATTCCATGGGCATAGGGGGTTATCGCCTACTATAGGCAAAACGTTATAATGATTATAAAGGTACCTTGCGTCTTATTTTGTAAAACATGCAAGTGTTTCTCACCCCCATAATAAGTTGTAAATCAATAATTGTTAAAAACATGGTGGCCGATGATACTCACCTTGATTGTGTAAATTCTATTAAAAATTAATTCCCATATGATAATGCGTCACGCTAACGCCGTAATGCAACCTAGTTAATATAGGTCGAATCATTATTTTCAAGTACGTTGTTTAACAACAACCAATTATACTCCTATATTGTTATCATCGTTCTATCGTTCGGGATATCATAATTTAGGGTCATGACTTGACGTAAGAGGAGTTAGACACTTTAAATCGTAAATCCAATAACTCGTCAATACGCATCCGAAGAAAGCCTCGTATGAAATTCCCTAGTAATATAGCAACTTTGATAAATAATAACATATTTATTTCTTATAGCTATATCACCATCTAACGTTATGCTGAAAAAAAATATATCGTATTTATAAAGTAAAAACGTTTATAATTACGCCTTTAGCAAAAATGACATAACTTTGTCGTTTTAAGTCCATTTCTCGCGTTTCTTACTCCCACACTTTCGTATTCAGACGAGTGATCATAATATTGCATTTTTAAGTTTCTGAGATTCTGTTGTGAATAGTGTTTTTACTGTTCATTACAGATTACACTTATTAACGCAAAACCCGTAAATGTCGTATCTTATTCGTTATAGCTCCGTTTTTAGCGATTCTTTCCAACACATTTTTAATTGAAAGTTTATCTATATTACCCACTCCCCGTCCGCGCGCACTCTACAAAGTTAAGTATTCAGCCTTTTCTTTATATCTACTTTGCTACCACTTAAGTTACCCCCCTTTTCCCCTATAATAATTATCCCCCCGTTCTTATAACTCGCCCCTCCACGTTAGCGTCGTAAACTTCTCGTAGACTAGCTTATCTTCTTCCCGTCATCTAATAGACATGTTGAGAGATCGTAGAGAGAGCACTCGATCCTCATTTTTGATCCTTATGAGATGTACTATATTTATAAAAACCTAATACTGGTGTTACCAAATTCGAAAAACCAAAACAGAAGAAAGTTTGAAGTTTTGATTTAAAACATGTTTTAAGCTTGATTTTTGTACCATTATGCTTCAACACCTTGTTACAACTACTTTACAACATTTATATCTTATGTCATACATACATAAAGTCCATTAGATCATGTTTTGTCCAAGGGTGTTCATGAATACAAGATTAACATGTTATTTATACCATTTTCACTTGTAACTTATTAAGTTAACATTAAAACCCTAATTTGTTCATATACTGGATTAATACTTAAAAAAATGATTTTTTAAAACACTTATACATTCCTTTTAACATCATATTAGCATCCATATAACATGTAAATAAGTTCACAAAACATTGATCATAAGTAAAATCCCTTTACATTATTTCAAAGTATCCTAAATGGTGATTTTAACTATATAAACAGATTATATGCATAAAATCAAAGAAAGTAATGAAGTAGGTTTTAGTAAACTTATGTGTGGAGGGTGAATGAAAAACTAAATCTAAACCCTTTTTGTTTAGAAAAGTAAACCCTAGTTTTATCCCTTGAAAAACCATAATTCCAACCAAACACTACGCCTATTTGCAATATCTTGTTAAACCTTTTCAAAGCTTAACCAACCCTTCAACTTTCTTAGAATACCTTAAAGTTATTATGTATAAACATAATATGTGGAAAAGAAAATCAAGCTATGGAAATTCCCCTAAAAAACCTTGTGGATGTCGTTAGGTTAATAACGAGGGGAAAAAATGGAGAGATTTTTCTTGTTGTATTTTTGTAAATGGAAACATTCTATGTGTTACTTGCTAGCTTTTATAATGAAAATATATAATCTAACCTAACCATGGTCACTTACTAACTCATGTGTAAGAGCCCATAAGGGGGGAGTGGGTTCTTATAAGAGTTGGAAGGTGTAGGTGATTGGTTCCCTAATATGGGATTCATCCCATGAATTCAAGGAAGATACTTTGAGCTAGATATTTTCTTGGTATGACTCACCTTAAATTCGGCCATATATGCATACTAGGATGGTATTTTTGTAACTTTTGAGTATTGGGTATAATCGTGGGTATTTGTTTAAGCGTAGTTAGGTTTTGGTGCTTCCGGGAATGCCGAAACGCATTTTATCGCGAAACGTTATGCTTTTTTTACGTAACCAATTACAAATAAGATGGAACAATGTCTGATATTATTCTCATAATAATCATTATAACACTTTTACTTGATTGTAAACATATATTGTTTTTTGCTCCGATTACATTGAATGATCATTTTTAGTTTACGCGATTTAGCTTAGCGATTACGATTTAAAAGCAAACGCGTAAAACCCTAAAAATGAATTGTGAATTACATAATGTCGTACAATGACCTAAAACACGAGGTGTTATATGAAGGCTCAAGATCAAGATCACATAAACGACACTGAAAGAATGTTATCGGTTGTCTTAAGCATGAATGAACAGAGCCATTACAAACAAGAAAAGACAAAGACAAGACCAAAGAAGGCGAAAGCTCATACGTCATATCTTCAACATTGGGGGAGATAAAATCAAATCAAGATAACCTCCACAAGAACATCAACGTTGGGGAGATCAAAGAAGACCTCAACATTAGGGGAGATTGTTAGCCTTAATTTTATATAAGTCGAACAAGAATGTTATCGGTCTTATTAGTCGTAATTAGTCTTGTTAAGTAATAGGCTAGTCGGGTTAAATGGGCTTTGATTCTAATCTAATATTGTCTGTGTTTTGGGCTTAAAGACCACCTCAAGCCAAGCCCGGCCCAAGAAGAAAGTCCATACACTTCATGTGGGTATGAGACTATAAATAGGGTCCTCTCCACACATGTAGAGGGTTTTGGTTACCATTTCTTACACTTGTATGTGTGTGTAATCATCCACCTCTTTTTCTCTCTTAATCTAATATTCTCTCTTTCTTCTTCTATTTCCTTTCTTTCTTTCTCTTGTGGTTTGAAGCTTATTTAAGCTTATTGGGTTTGCTTATAGCTTATTGATATAGCTTATTAGTTATGATATGGATTAAGTTATTGGGATAACAATAAACATCCCATCCTGGTTCCTATACCTTATCTAAGCTCTAAACCTGTTTTAGACTAGTGATAATATTTTTAGTTTTCTGTAAAATTTTGAAGTCACTTTATGAATTTTTATAAAATACTAAATGACTTATTTTGACTCCCAATTTCAGATGACATCAAGTTCAATGAGTTATAAAGCTACTGTAATTTTCCCAACCAATGAAAATAAGTCTAACTATTTCAAAAAAAATCGACAACACAAACTGTCCAGATCGGATCTGATCTGCACACCAAAAAGTTTGACTTGACCAGACCTATTTAGACACTTCAATAAAATCTAGAAAACTTCCAGGGGTTCCTAGACATTATGAACATACTCCGGTAGCAATTTCATCAATTACAAAAACGTTTTGATAAGGTTTTTGACCTCACAAACACAACCTAAAATCTGACCCAAAAACTCATATTCGACAACGAGTTTTGTAAAAATATTTTGACTAACTTCCGCTCACATTCAATTCACGAAACTACTTGGGTTGGAAATTAGACTCCCTGTAGATAATTCAAGAATTAAGAAAATCAGTAAAACCTATTCGTATGACCAAGTTATGACACTTACAAGTTGACCTAAAAATCTGCCCAACTTCGGATCCGAATTTAACAACAATTAAACTTATCCAAACGCATCTAAATGTTATTAATTACACCCTAATTGATTATTAATGATCAACTTAACATGTTTACTGAATTTTAATGAAACCCTAATTCCACCAATTAAAAAGTTACAGTTAATTGAATTAAAAAAAGATTAAGTTAGGGTTATACGAAAAACCTTTTATCTTGAAAGCCACACGATCTTGAACCCTAAATTTTCTTCAAACTTTTTAATGGTTTCCTTCTTGTTTTTGATGAATGTCGACACAAAGGGAGAGGGGAGAGAAGAAAAATAATGATCTAGGGTTTAGGTTTAAAGGGTATATATAATTGCTTAAAGATAAGTCCTAATTAGAGTAGGTTTCCTTTTCCTTTTTTTTCCTTGTGTCGACCCAAACAAACACCCCATATTTTTTTTAAATATTTTTGCCTGAAAATATATACATATATATTTATATAATTTAAAAAAAAAAATTTATTACATATTCACTTGAAAACCCTTAATTGTTTACACAATATTCCTAGCTAGAAAATGTTTATCTACATATGATTTTCCTCAAACATTTTATTACTCACTATATAATTAAATCATTGAATCTTAACTTATTTAATAATATCAAATCGAAATTAACGATACTTACTTTCATAAATTATTTCCAAATGTTATAAATAAAGAAATGACCAACGAATGACTATCTCATAATCATCATTTCCGACGAAATGAAATGAATAAATATCTAATTTGAAACTTATCACACATAAACTGCAACTCATATACTTTATTTCACAATATTAAAAGCCACAAATTGAACTTGCACACAACTAAAATCAAATAACACCTAGTTAGGCTAACACTATTGGTTTAACTAACCTGGTTTGATAACGGGTGTCACAGTATCCCCCATTTAGAGAAATTTTGTTGGAAATTTAAATTTTTCTACTGCTAATAATTTTGCTTACCCACACAAGGGTACAAATAGCAGCATAACAGCTATAAGCGAAGTGAAGCATCCAAACTACATGAACCTCGCCCGTCCTCGAGGAAACTCGTCAAAAACCTTAAGTTGCGTAACAACTTGATTCATAACCTAATCTCGCGACTCATCAAACAAGAACTGTCTTGAAATTAAATTATGAGTTGTTACAAAGCTCAACGTTTTTGAAGAATCGGCTTGACTTCGGGTTTATTCTAAATATAACTTTAACCAAAACACATAAGAACATTTAAGGGCGCACTAAGGTCTGCCAGTAAACTTATGTATCCAACTTTAACTAGTACTTCCAATGATAACTTGCTCAACGAACAAGTGAGGATACTTAGTTTTCATGTAATCCTCAAGACCTTTCTTCGAGTTCCAATGGACTTTAACTATCGGAATCCTACTATGCTTCAAACTATTAACCTCACAATCAATAATCTTAACAGGTTCTTCAACAAAATGATGAGTTTTGTCTACCTTAATTTCTTCTAAAGGCACATGAAGGTTTGCATCCGCCAAACACTTCTTAAGATTTGACACATGAAACGTATCGTGAACACTACTCAACTCTTGTGGCAATCTCAAACAATAAGCTACAGGACCAATCCTTTCTAGAATCTCAAATGGTCCTACAAACCTCGGTGCTAACTTTCCTTTCTTTCCAAGGTGACACTTTCAATAACACTTGATCACCTACTTCAAACTCTAACGGCTTACGCCTATTGTCAGCATACTCTTTTGATGATCAATGGCCCCCTTAAGCATTTCCTTAATCAGTACTACCTTATCAGTTGTCTCCTGTACTAATCGGACAGCAGCGGAAAGGTAACTGGGGGTGAGACTTCAAAGTCTCATAGTATAAGTTACAAAAAATGACCTCAAAAAGAGACGTTTTAAAAAAAATTACATTCGACACATCAAAATATCATAGTTATCAAACAGGTCCCAAACAGTTTCAAAATATCCCAAATGTTTAAACGTGTCATAAAGTTTAGATTAAGTTTTCTTCGAATGTAAATAAGAAAAAGTTTTACAAAACATAGTGTTTTCAAAAGAAGTTTTATCAAATGTATAAAATGTAGAGTCTCCAAAGTACATATCCGTGCGGCTTCCCTCCGAGCAAATTACCTGATATACCTGAGATAAACATGCGAAAAACATCAACAAACAATGTTGAGTGAATTCATAGGTTTTAATAGTAAAAAGTGATTAACTAAATCGAGTAATGTTATTGAAATCAAGCAGTTTAGTGGATCACAAGATTTAAGTAATAGTAGACTAATGAAACACATTCATTAGTCCGAAACAAGTATTATTGCACTAAGATCATTACACCGAACCTTAACAAGCAATGTCAAACCCGAACCGGGGTTTGTGCCCCCACGATAGTGTAGGATGCTACCAAACACCCTAGATAGTACCTCAAATGTTAAATGCGTCACTGGTTATCTAGAAACCAGACCCAGACAGGGATTGTCAGTCCTAATAGATCTATTCACAACACTCATATTTACTATAATAGTAATTAACGGCTCATGATTGAAAAGGGGACTTGAATGGCTGGTATGTGCTTAATTACACATACCTTTGACCTAATAAAACGAGCTTAAATAACCAAAAAATGGACATAAAATGCCAAATATATGTTTGTTTTTCTTTATATACTGTGCAGGTAACAGATAGTCACTAAAGGACAAAAACGAAGCCAAAATGGACAAAACCAAGCACGGGATTGGAAAGAGCGTGAAAAGTCGAAGCCAAAGACGTGTGCATCTTAAATAGGCTAACCCGCACCTATTTAATAGGCTAACCCGCACCTATTTAATAGGCCGGGCCAGCCCATTAAGCCCTTATCATTAAAACTTATAAGCTAAAAAGTCCAAATCCAATCCATAACCAAAACCCTTTTATTAAAAATCTGGCCTAAATTAAAAGCCCAAACCACTTAACACCGTTAGCCCATAAACCCTTTTGACCCTTTTCATCATTAGTCCTTAAGGACTAACACAGTTAGTCCTTGACTATTAGACCGTTAGTCCCTACATCCTCCTTTTCCCTTAACCCCGTTACCCTTTCCCTTAACACTCGTTAAAAATCAAACGGTAAAATCATTTCCCGCCAAAGTTACTATTCATCCATCCCTGATAATTCGTGCCCTGCAACCAAACGACAAATCATCCTTTACCTTTTCCCCCACAACCCGACAACCTAATTTAACCTATTCCCCCATGAAAGACAAACCATGTTGGAAATCCTAGGCCATTTGATTGGCTGAAGTGACACATCACAAGAATCAAGGGCTATGATCAAGATAAAGAAGCACAGATTTGGATGGATGGCTACGATGAGAGCTTCTCAACTCCTCACACAACTAACACACCAAGGACTTAGATCCTTCTCTTTTCAGCTATAAATAGAGAGCCCTTGAGCTCATTTTAGGTGTTCTATCTTTTATTGTAATTTATAGCTTGATTTACTGCTTATTTTAGCTTATTGTAATTTTCTTTCAAGTCTTGTAATGTTTTTAGAGTTTTAATGAAATTTTAAGTTTTTATGAAATTCTGTTTTTCTTATGTTAATTAATTGCTTTGAAAATGTTCTAATAAGCTTAATAAGCTCTTGTTTAATCTGTTTTACTAAAAGCAATATAAACTGTTAAGAGTTTAAGAAAATTTCATTAAAAAAAAGTCCACCCCTAAATACCTCAGCTTATTTTAGAAGAAAATCCAATTTAAGAAGGGCTTTTATGACCACACCAGCTTATCTATGATAAGCTGGAGCTTGTTGACTAGCTCTTAAGAGCATTTCAGTCCTTGTTTAAGCAAAGGACAAAGGTACACTTTCTCTTTTACTTTAGTTAGCTTATTATCTGTTTTGCTTATTACATTCTGCTTATTTGCTTTTCTGCTTATTTCTGCTTATTTTCTATTTAATTGTGCTTATTTAGTCTTATATTAGCTTAATGAATTCAGTTTATAGTTTAGTTCAGCTTGTTTTAAATTCAAATAGATAATGTCTATTTTAGTAGTTAAAATAGCTTATTAGAGTAGCTTATTATTTTGTTCTTATTTGTCTTTGATTTTTGCTTATCTGTCATTAATAATCATAGGTCTTTATCTATTTCATTTATCAGAGCTTATCTAGGTCTGTTTAAGCTAAAAAAATGGAATTTGAAAATTTAAAAGGGTGTTTGGCACAAGCAGTCTTAACATAGTTAAGACTGCTTGGGTAGCTTTTGGGTTTCAAGTCAGTTTTAATAAGCTCTTACTAAGTTTAAAAGCAAGTTTTCATAAGCTTAGAGTAGAAATTGTTAAGTTCCATAATATGTTTCATCTAAATCTTAAATCTGCTAAGCTAAATGGTTTTAAAACTGCTTGTTTGGGGAATTTCTTTAAACTCTTTTTAAGAAGTGGAATTCTTGCTTTAAACTAGTTTCTTTCATCTCTATTAGAATCTGTTTTCAGTCATTAGCCTTAGGTGTAACCTTTTAAATTCTTTAGTTTAAATCACAATCAAGTTAGCTAGTTGTAGGCTTGCTCTTATAAGTCAGTTTATGCAGGTTAATTTTTGGTTAGGCTTTAGCTTATCTTAGAGTTATTTTGGGTATTCTTAGCTTATTGTAGTTTAGATTAGATCTGTTTCTAGGTTTCAAGATTGGTAAAATACTTATTGAGTCTTAAATTTAAGCTAAAAAAAGTCATTTCATTCTCAAAAGTCCAAAAATAAATAGAGTAGTCTGTCACTTTTATGTCTCCTTTCTAGCTTAATCTAGTAATCAATGTTCTTAATTTTAGCTTATTTGTGTTCCTCAAGTGTGAGTCTAGATCTGTTTTAAGTTCTTTCGCTTCTTCTCTGAGTTGAATTGGCTTTAATTTTAGCTTACAAATTATCAAAATGTCCTTTAGGCCTTTATCTTAGTAATCTGTCTTAATGCTTTTATTGCTTTTCCAGCTTATTCTTTTAGCTCATTTTTAGTCCCTTTCTGCTTATTAGGTCTAGTAGTTTACCTGTTTTAGCTTATTTAGATTTTGTAATTGCTTATTGAGTTTTTAATAGTCAAGCAGTTTGGTTTTTGGTCATTTATTGAAAATAAGTTTGCGTTTTTTAGTCAATTTATTAGAACATTAAAGTAAACACTGTCATACACATGTACTAGCTTATATTCTGGCTAATTTATAAGCTCTTTTGACAAAAAAACGTTCTTCTACTATCATAAAAGCTTCGCTTATCTTTTTCCCCTGATTCTTCTAGTTCTACCGTACAAAAAGAAAAATATAAAAAAAAAGTATTTCTACCAAAAACAGCCAGCAGGCCCACGCTGGTTTCGCAAAACCTGAGACCCGTCCCCTTCTATCTCGAGCCAACACCATTACACACTCCCACCGCGCAACTCACCATATCACTTGCGGCCCTACTAACTAACAACTGGGTCTTTTTCTGTTACGATCCATTGGAAGAGCCGAGTTAGAATATATTTATAAAGGCTAGCGATTTTTTTTTTTCCATCTCAGTAAGCACCAGCCTATTTGCTTATTACCAGCTCTAATTCGCAATAAGGCCTATGTCCTTAGCACCCACTATATTTTTTCTCTAGAGAGACTCTCAAACATAGTCCAAAAAGCTCACCTATTCCTGAACTTTCTTCTACAGCTCAATCCTTCTCTACCAATATACGATTCTAATATTTTTAGAAATATTTTTTAGATTAAAACAAACCTGTCCTTTTAATCTCTTATCAATAATCTAAATAAAATAAAAAACCGCAATACCAACTCTCAACAAAGAATCATAAATCTCCTTTTTCTAATTTTATGTTTAATCATTTAGGACGTTTAAAAATTCAACATTGCACTACTAGGTTTCAAATCTTAGAAATAATTCTATATGCGTTCTAAGTCAGCCGTTTTACAGATCTTCTCGATCCGTTAACGTGTTTATTAGGAACCACATCTTTAACTGCAGGTTAAAATGTATTCCTTGCCTTTAAATTGTTTTTACATATTACTTACGTAGATAACTAGAGCAATCCATATCAAGATCGCTGAAATCATTCAACGATCCACTGCACTCACAAGACATTAATCACTATTCTTATTCACAGCCCCCAGTCGTTGGGATACGACCTCTCAGAGGAAGGCTTCACAGATTTTTAACTTTGGTTAAAACGTAATCTCTTAAAAACCTCTTTCACTTTATTCTCTCTTACTATTCTATATTCGGCCAGATTTTAGTTTTAATATAAATTTATAATTTATACATTATATATATATTATATATATAAATAATTAATATATAAATATAATTACCACGTACTACATATTAATATTATATTATTATGACCATTTAACTTGTATCCAATCAATCAAGCCGGTCAGCTCAAGCAAACTAAATTAATTCTACGGCAATAACATACAGAGTTTTAAGTAATTAGTGTCCAGAATGAACACGCATAGCCACGTATCTCACCGCGATGGGCAGTTTTAAAAACCAATAAGTAACAAAAAAGGTGGCTATGAACCGCACCCCTATAAAGCAAACGCATGAGAAAACAGAAGATAAGTCAACAACCGAACGCAAACGAAGGTCGAGAAGATCCTACTGACCCGAGCAGACTATAACTTAACTGCAACGCGTTTTAAGCAGGATAAAGTAATGCAATGAAAATTGATGCATATATCGCTTTATAGAAAAATCAACTCATCATCCCATTACTATGTGTCTTGTGATCTTAAGTTTAATCTAGTACAAATCGTTTCTTAACGGATAAAGTATGCAATGAAATGATGCATAAATCGTTTATAGAAATCAATATCATCCATATGTGTTTGTGTCTTAGTTTAATTAGTAAAATCGTTTCTTAACGAAGATGTATGATTTTTAGTTAAGCTACGACACTTTGACGAAAAGTTACTATTTTTTAAAAGTTTCTATTTTTTGGAAAGCTTAGAAATCCCGAACGTAATTGTTGTCTAAAAATATTCCTTAATCTCAATTTACGTCTGAACGCACTTGGTGATCTTAACGTCTAGTTTTCCTTTTTATGCAGAATTTCTGCAACCCGCTACAATAATCTGATTTTGACCCATTTAATCTTACATTCGTGGTCTGGAAATACTTTTGCTAGAAAGTAGACTCTTTCGCTTATCCGGATATATAAGGCACATCTCCAACGGAGCTACAGTTATATTTCTATGATTTTTCAAAGTCAGAGCAATTTCTGCACACTACGCTGTCCCATTTTTAAACATGTCCTAAATGAACCCATAATAAGTTATCTCAATCTTTACCAAACTTATATCACAGATTACTAGACATGTCTAGGTTATTATTCTTCAGTCCTTAATCCAAATTTGCTTACTTTGTTGCAAAATTAAGCTCTAGCCAAACACCCCTTTATTTAATATCAACATTCTTAACATCTAGTAAAGGCATGACTTCTTTACCTAATAATGTTATAGAAAGTCCCTCAACGTATATAGAAGATATATAAATGTTACTACCATATTTTCTCGGACCCAAAATCGCTCGAAATTCCCTTTTTAATTTCCAATCAGCTATGTACCTTTGACTTTTTTTAAAAATTGTGTCCGGCTTTGACCAGGCTTAACTCTCTCGTTTTACACTTTCAAGCTTAAAAATCATGCGATATCCTTAGTAAAATATCATTTCGGACAACTTTCGTGCTTTACACTTAAGCCAAAACGGACCCAAAAGGGGTCACAATACCCGTTTTTGAATCTGCTCATAAAGTACAAATTGACAGTTTTGCCAAAAAATATTCCCAACTTCATTTCGCCATAACTCCTTCGTTATGAGGCCGATTTTTATGTTCTTTATATCAAAACGACCGAGAGAACATAAACTAACATATTATTAAAGTTTAAGCTTGTGAAAAATATTTTTCAATCAACCTAAACACCCAAACCATTTTTGGACAGTAACACTTTTAGCCGAAATCATTCAAAAATTCAATCACAACTTCACAAATCCCATGTCTAACTTAGTCTCCTTCCACTACCTAGTCCAACAATCAAAACCATCCTTAATAACAACTTAATCCCATCACCAACACCTCAAGAAGATACCAATCCAACTAGTTTAACAACACTAATGATATTTCAAGCATAAAACTATCATTTATTCAAGAATCTTTCAAAATCCATTTTATTTACTTTTATAAAAACAACACAAACACATGGATTCCATGGTTCTATGAACAAGAACATAAATAAACAAGAAATGAAGGAAAGAGCTCAAGATTCAACTTACAACCAATGTAAATAAGATTTAAAAACAAAAAACTTGATTAGGAGACTTGTTCTTGAATAAACCCAAATAAAAGATGAAAACCCCTAGATTCTTAATCCTTTAATTAACTTTGAAAATCAACCCTCTATCCTTTGAACAATGATGATTTCTTAATATTCTTTAAGAGATTACAACATGTAAACTTGATCTAGTCTTTAACCTTGAATTTTAATAATATTATTTAGTAAATTTCATTTGATGGAAATGAGTGTTGTGGTGGTTCACGTCAAAAACAAGAAAGGAAAAGAGATGGATATGATTTTTTTTATATAAGAATTAAGAGAGGAGATGAGGTGTTAGATGGAGGTAGCATGCAAAAATAAACACTACAAGTGTCCATGTATGTATCATACTTGAGGTTGGTTAAACATGTGTTAATGAAAGATTTAAGTAATGCACTCATGAGACAAGTGTCCCATGAGATGGATTATAGGTAAATTTTATGTACAATTTAGAATAAGTGGGTAGTTTTAGGGTCGACGGGTATAGACGTAAAACATAACAATAGTTAAGGCGTAACCACAAAGCGTAAACTTAAATATAAAAAATAAAATTATGACATATAAGATACATATCTGAAATAATAAAATACGTAGAGCGCGTAGACTAATATCTAGTCTAAAGTCGGGTTCACGTTTAATAAACGTTTTAATACGGACGCTACATAACTTATCTGGTAAATCGTAAAAAGTAAATTTTTACTCAAAGTAAAGTAAATAATAAACGTATGGATTAAAATAATGAATCGAAATTTATGAAGTGTTACAGTCAACCCCCGTTAAGGGAACTCTAGTCCCCAGAGTTCATCAGGTGACGTCAGCTGGCGAGGCGTTCGAGAAGAGATAAGGGTACTTGTTTCTGAATTGATCTTATCGCTTCCATGTGAATTCAGGTCCTCATCGAGAGTTCCAATGAACTTTGACGATATGGATACGGCTCTGCTTTAGTTGTTTGACATTATGGTCTATGATTTTTACAGGATCCTTGATAAAGTGTAGCTTGTTGTCGAGTCGAATTTCATTTAGTGGAATGACAAAGTTTTCATCAGATAAACATTTCTTTCAATGGAGGGGCTAAAGCTCCTATCAAATTATGCGTCAAAACATGTTCGAGGGGTTCGATAAAACAATTAAGCACAATATAAACGAATATTGGATAAATAATAGTTAATGCATAAGATGTCTGCGATGTGCGTGCACACGGATCAATTGTTATGAAAATCCTAAATGAAAGGATTGAATATTTGTACTAATGAGAAGGAAAACGAAAACAAAGAATTAATATGTCATACCAAGGGTCAAAGAAACATATATCAAGTACATTACATATCAAGGTTGGAAAATGAATTTGTGACGATAATCAATACGAATGGAGGAATCAATTAAATTATAAATTTTCAAAGGAAGTGAATGCCAATACAAAGTGATTATAATGCGTTTGATATCTATGGATTAGAGAATCTTAAAAGAAAGATTAAATATTTTATGAACAAGGCAGCAAAAAATCATTAATCAATGCAACGAATGAATGAGTAGATCATGAAAGAAGAATGGTCATAGCATCGCGAGAGGAATAAATGAGAGTATATGAAGAAACAATAAAAGATATCGCGAGCATGTAAAATATATTTGTGTCAACGACTTAAGAGAGCACGTAACATAACATATGTACAAATGTAATAAGATCAAAAGAATAAATATATAGAGAATGATTAACATAAACAAATTACGAATCAAAAAGTGTGAAAATCATTTGTACGAATAATAAGTCAAGGATATCAAAATATAGTAACGGTAAAAAAGAAATGAACATAAAGAGTTATGAAAGACTTTAGAGAGTCATTAGTGAAATTAATCGATGCAACGAGAGTGTTAATATTAATAGTTGAAAAGACATATTTCAAGGAAACCATATGTTAAGAGGGCTAAACGAGATAGGTGAGTTAATTGTACAAAAAATTAATTATTAAAAGAGAGTGGATATATCCGTACCACAAAGCAAACAATACATCGAGAGTTTTTAAAGAAATGTTTTTAAATAAGAAGGTTATCATTAACTATGATGGTCAAAATTCTCTTTTTGGAATGGATATTGTTGGTTGTGTCATTCCTAATGATATTCTAGTCGAAAGACGTGACCTTCATTAGTATGGTTTGTCTTAGTGGTCCTTATGCGTGAGTCGTTCTCGGCATCTCGGTTCTCGTTCCACGCTAGGTGAAAGAGCATGTTAGCTATACGTTGAGCTGTGAGTCGCTTGATAGTTACTGAAATTAGAGATTGTCTTCTTGGCGGCATGATTCTCCAAAATCACAAGAAGTTAAGAGAAAAAGAATGAGACGTTAATGAGCTGTGTTCCCAAATTAGATTCTCCAAGGCTCCACGTACGAGGAGACAAGTTAATTGTCGTATTCAAATTACCCGACATGTTTTCACGTGACGGATTACGTGACGTCATATACGTTTCAGAAGTACGAGGTGAATGTTCAGCTCGAAGTCGAATAGTAAAATAACCAATGGGATCGACAAACTATGTCGAGTTTCGATATCATCATGAAGAGAATTAAGTGAAGTTATGAAAAGGGTTTTGGAGATCATCGTATCACTCACGATGTCTTGAGAAATGTCTAGAGACCATTGTGCAATCTCACAATGTCTTGAGGAAGGTTTAGTATTTATATACACAAGTTTATAAAAATATAGCGATGCTCTAGAAAGTAGATATAAGTGATCGAGAATAGTCAACATTTATATAAATTGCTTTTATATAAATAAATAGCGATACCCTCGAAGCTAGGCGTAAGGTATCGAAAGGCACATAGAGTATGTATATAAATATCCTTATATAATGCTAGTAGTAACGCTCGAGGGAGTAAATAAGGAATCAGGAAGTATGCGTGCACGGATATCAGATATATCGAGGAGAGACTCTTAATTTTAAAAAATAGTTATAGTCTAGATTTCAAAAACTACCCAGTTCTCTATAACGAGTGCTCTGATACCAATCTGTCACACCCCCAAAATTGGACAGCAGCGAAAAGGTAACCTGAGGTGAGACTTCAAAGGCTCATAGTACAAGTTACAGAAAATGACTTCAAAAAGAGACGTTTAAAAAAAATTCACATTCGACACATCAAAAGATCAGAGTTTTCAAACAGGTCCCAAATAGTTTCAAAATATCCTAAATGTTCAAACGTGTCATAAAGTTTAGATAAAGTTTTCTTCGAATGTAAATAAAGGAAAGTCTTTACAAAACACAGTGTTTTCAAAAGAAGTTTTATCGAATGTATAAAATGTAGAGTCTCTAAAGTACATATCCATGCGGCTTCCCTTCGAGCAAAATACCTGAAAGACCTGAGATAAATGCGAAAAACGTCAACAAATAATGTTGAGTGAATTCATAGGTTTTAATAGTAAAAAGTGATTAATTAAATCGAGTAATGTTATTGAAATCAAGCAGTTTAGTGGATCACAAGATTTAAGTAATAGTAGACTAATGAAATACATTTATTAGTCCAAAACAAGTATTATTGCACTAAGCTCATGACACCGAACCTTAACAAGCAATGTCAAACCCGAACTAGGGTTTGTGCCCCACGATAGTGTAGGATGCTGCCAAACACCCTAGATAGTACCTCAAATGTTAAATGCGTCACTGGTTATCTGGAAACCAGACCCAGACGGGGATTTTCAGTCCCAATAGATCTATTCACAACACTCATGTTTACTACAATAGCAATTAACGGCTCATGATTGAAAAGGGGACTTAAATGACAATAGCGGCACTCGGGAAATAATATCAAGGCATAGCATACAGTTTTAGTACTTGTGTCCAAATGAAAGCATAGTATGTATCTCCCCCGTGGAGTTTAAAACAATAAGAAAAAGGGGCTATGAACGCACCTTAAGCAAATGATGAGAAAAGAATGATCAACAACGAAGAAATGAAGTCGAGAGATCCTAACCGTGACTTAAATTAACGACGCGCTTTAGGAGAAAGAAATATGCAATGAAACGACGCATAAATCGTTTATAGAAATCAATATCATTTATATGTGTTTGTGTCTTAGTTTAATTAGTAAAATCGTGTCTTAACGAAGATGTATGATTTTTAGTTAAGTTACGACACTTAGACGAAAAGTTACAATTTTTGAAAAGTTTCTATTTTTGGAAAGCTTAGAAATCCCGAACGCAAATGTTGTCTAAAAATATTCTTTAATCTCAATTTACGTCTAAACGCACTTAGTGATCTTAACGTCTAGTTTTCCTTTTTATGCAGAATTTCCGCAACTCGCTACAATAATATGATTTTTACCTATTTAATCTTACATTTATGGTCTGGAAATACTTTTGCTAGAAAGTAGACTCTTTCGGTTACTATTCATCCATCCCTGATAATTCGTGCCCTGCAACCAAACGACAAATCATCCTTTACCTTTTCCCCCACAACCCGACAACCTAATTTAACCTATTCCCCCATGAAGACAATCCTGTTGGATAAATCTAGGCCAGTTTTGATTGGATGAAGTGACACATACAAGAATCAGGGTTGATCAAGATAAAGAAGCACAGATTGGGATGGATGCGCTTACGATGAGAGCGCTTCTAATCCTGACACGCAAACTAACACACAAGGATTGATCCGTCTCTTTTAGCTATAAATAGAGAGCCCTATGGAGCTCATTTGGTGTTCTATTTTTATTGTAATTTATAGCTTGATTTACTGTTTATTTTAGTTATTGTAATTTTCTTTCATGTCTTGTAATGTTTTTAGGTTTTTAAAGTCAGAGATTTAAGTTTTTATGAAAATTCTGTTTTTCTTTATGTTATTAATTGTTTGAAAATGTTTCTTCTAAATAAGCTTAATAATGCTCTTGTTTAATCTTGGTTTTACTAAAAGATATAATATGATTAAGGGAGTTAAGAAATTTAATTAAAAAAAAGTCCACCCTTTACAATACTCAGCTTATTTTTAGAAGAAAATCCCATTTAAGCAAGGCTTTTATGACCCACCCAGCTTATCTATGATAAGCTGGTGCTTGTTGATAGCTGTATGAGCATTTTCCAGTCCTGTTTAAGCATAAGGACAAAGGTTCACTTTATATTTTTACTTTAGTTGCTTATTATCTGTATTGCCTTAATTACATTCTGCTTATTTTGTTTTCTGCTTATTTTCTGCTTATTTTCTATTTTCAATTGTGCTTTATTTAGTCTTATATTAGACTTAATGATTCAGTGTATAGTTCTAGTTCAGTTCGTTTTTAAATTCCAAAAAAAAAAAAAATATAGTAATGTCTATTTTAGTAGTTAAAATAGCTTATTAGAGTAGCTTATTATTTTGTTCTTATTTGTCTTTGATTTTTGCTTATCTGTCATTAATAATCATAGGTCTTTATCTATTTCATTTATCAGAGCTTATCTAGGTCTGTTTAAGCTAAAAACATGGAATTTGAAAATTTAAAAGGGTGTTTGGCACAAGCAGTCTTAACATAGTTAAGACTGCTTGGGTAGCTTTTGGGTTTCAAGTCAGTTTTAATAAGCTCTTACTAAGTTTAAAAGCAAGTTTTCATAAGCTTAGAGTATAAATTGTTAAGTTCCATAATATGTTTCATTTAAATCTTAAATTTGCTAAGCTAATTGGTTTTAAAACTGCTTGTTTGGGGAATTTCTTAAAACTCTTTTTAAGGAGTGGAATTCTTGCTTTAAAATTAGTTTCTTTCATCTCTTTAGAATCTGTTTTCAGTCAATTAGTCTTAGGTGTAACTCTTTTAAATTCTTTAGTTTAAAATCCCAGTCACAGTAAGCTAGTTGTGGCTGCTCCTTATATGTCAGTTTATGCAAGTTATTTTTTGGTTAGGCTTTAGCTTTATATTGGATTTATTTTGGGTATTCTTAGGCTTTTGTTGTAGTTTAGATTAGGACTCTGTTCTAGGTTTCAAGATTGGTAAAATACTTATTGAGTCTTAAATTTAAGCTAAAAAAGTCATTTCATTCTCAAAAGTCCAAAAATAAATAGAGTAGTCTGTCACTTTTATGTCTCCTTTCTAGCTTAATCTAGTAATCAATGTTCTTAATTTTAGCTTATTGTATTCCTCAACGAGTGAGTCTGAACTGTTTTTAAGTTCTTTTCGCTTCTTCTCTAAGCTGAATTGGCTTTAATTTTAGTAGTTATCTGTCAAATTTGTTCCTTTAAGACTTTATCTTTAGTCATCTTGTCTGATGCTTTTATTGTGTTTTCAGCTTATTCTTTTAGCTCATTTTTAGTCCTTTTCTGCTTATTAGGTCTAGTAGTTTACCTGTTTTAGCTTATTTAGATTTTGTAATTGCTTATTGAGTTTTTAATAGTCAAGCAGTTTGGTTTTTAGTCATTTATTGAAAATAAGTAAAACTGTCATCCTTGTTAGCTTATTTCTGGCTTATTTTAAGTTTTTGAAAAAAGTTCTTTTTTCAAAGTTGCTTATTTTTCCCTGTTCTTTAGTTTGTAAAAAAGAAAAATAAAAAAAGTTTTACAAAAAGAGAAGCCACAGGGTTCGAACCTGTGACCTCCCCTTCTCATAGCCAACACCTTAACACTCCCACGCAATACCATATGCGCCCTTGGGTCTTTTTCGTTAGATCCTTGGGCCAGTTAGTATTTAAGGGAGTTTTTTTTTCCCTTATAAGCCACCAGCCTTATTTGCTTATTTACAGCTTATTTCAATAAGCTGTCTGACCCACTTTATTTTTCTTAGGACTAGAATAGTTCAAAGTACTTTTTCTGATTTTTTTTAGATTTTTTCTAAATCAGTTTAATATTTTTTAGAATATTTTTAGATTAAAACTGTTTTTAATTCATAATAAATAAAATAAAAATCAAAAAAATATAATTCTTTTTTCTAAAATTATTTTTAATCATTTAGGACTTTTAAAAATTAAATTTGCTACACTTACTGTGGTCAAATTTGGATAATTTAGGGTTTTAAGGTCGCGTTTTTAGGATTTCCGTTAACGTTTTTAGGTCCACTATCTTATTTTGCATTTAATTGTTGATTACTTTAATTGTTTTTACATCTATTTTAGTTGGAAATAGAATCCAATCAAGATTTGGATCATTCAAAACACAATGCGATCACAAACTTCAATAACTATTCTTAATTCTCGCATCGTTGGGATACGGACTCGGGAAGGTTCTTGGAATTTTACTTTGGTTAAAAGTAATCTTTCTAAAACCTTTTCACTTTTCTCTCTACTATTTGATATTCGGGATTTTAGTTTTATATATATTATATTTTTATATAGAGAATTCGCTATATATTATTATACATATATACTATATATATTATATATATATATATATTATAGACTATTAGACTTGTATCAATGGCAATAGCGGCACTCAAGCAATAATAATTAGGCATAACATACAGTTTTAGTAATTGTGTCCAGATGAAAGCATAGCATGTATCTCCCCCGTGGAGTTTTAAAACAATAAGTAACAAAAAGGGGCTATGAACGCACCCCTTAAGCAAACGATGAGAAAAGAATAATCAACAACGAAGAAAACGATCCTCCGTCGAGAGATCTATCGAAAAAAAGAAGTTTCGATAAAAAATTTTGGAAATTTTTTTTCGAAAAAATGGTTCGAAATAAAAAAATTTTGAAAAAAAATATATATGAAAACCACAGTGACGATTTTTGCAACTTCCTCAAACGATCATTACCTAAATAGACTAACGTTGCCACATAATAACTAACGGTACAAACGTTTTGTTCAAGTTGAAACAAAATTTGAATGTAAGTTGGGGTATCGATAATAAAAAGTAAGTTGTTCATTACGGTAAATTTTGGAAAGTACGTTGGTATTCATAGCCTTTACCCTTTTAGTTAAGCTACGACACTTAGACGAAAAGTTACTATTTTTGGAAAGTTTCTATTTTTTAAAAGCGTATAAATGCCGAACGTAAATGTTGTCTAAAAATATTCCTTAATCTCAATTTACGTCAGAACACGCTTAGTGATCTTAACGTCTAGTTTTCGTTTTTATGTAGAATTTCTGCAACCCACTGCAATAATCTGATTTTGACCCATTTAGTTTTACATTCATGGTCTAGAAATACTTTTGCTAGAAAGTAGACTCTTTCGCCTATCCGGATATATAAGGCACATCTCTAACGGAGCTACGGTTATTTTTCTATGATTTTTCAAAGTCGGTGCAATTTCTGCACACTATGTTGTCCCATTTTTAAACATGTCCTAAATGACCCAAAACCCATGATAGGTTATCTCAATCTTTACCAAACTTATATCACATCTTATTAGACATGTCTAGGTTATTATTCATCAGGCCTTAAGCCGAATTCGCTTATTTAGGTGCTAAATTAAGCTCTAGTCAAACACCCTTTTATTTAATATCAACATTCTTAACATCTAGTAAAGGCATGACTTATTTACCTAATAATATTTTAAAAAGTCCCTCAACGTATATAGAAGATATATAAATGTTACTACCATCTTTTCTAAAGATTTTATGGCTCAAACGGACCAAAAATCGCTCGAAATGCCCTTTTTAATTCCCAATCAGCTATGTACCTTTGACTTTTTTAGAAACTTTTGTCCGACTTTGAACAGGCTTAACTTTCTTGTTTTACACTTTCAAGCTTAAAAATCTTGCGTTAAGTTTAGTAAAATATCATTTCGGACAACTTTTGTGCTTTACACTTAAGCCAAAACGGACCCGAAATGGGTCACAATACCCGTTTTTGAATCTGCTCAGAAAGTACCAATTGACAGTTTTCCCGAAAAATATTCTCAACTTCATTTGGCCATAACTCCTTCGTTATGAGGCCGATTTTTACGTTCTTTATATCAAAACGACCGGAAAAACATAAACTAACATATTATTGGAGTTTAAGCTTGTGAAAAATATTTTTATGTCACCCTAAACACCCAAACCATTTTCGGACAGTAACACTTTTAGCCGAAATCATCTAAAAACTTAATCACAGCTTCACAAATCATATGTCTAACTTAGTCTCCTTTCACTACCTAGTCCAACAATCAAAACCATCCTTAATAACAACTTAATACCATCACCAACACCTCAAGAAGATACTAATCCAACTAGTTTAACAACACTAATGATATTTCAAGCATAAAACTATCATTTATTTAATAACTTTCAAAACCTATTTTTTTACTTTTATAAAAACAACACAAACTCATAGATTCTATGGTTCTATGAACACGAACATAAATGAACAAGAAATGAAGGAAAGAGCTCAAGATTCAACTTACAGCCAAGGTGAATAAGATATAAAAACCAAAAACTTGATTAGGAGACTTGTTCTTGAATAAACCCAAATAAAAGATGAAAACGCTAGATTCTTAACCCTTTAATTAACCTTGAAAATCAGCCCTCTATCCTTTGAACAATGATGCTTTCTTGATATCCTTTAAGAGATTACAACATGTAAACTTGATCTAGTCTTTAACCTTGAATTATAATAATATTATTTAGTAAATTTCATTTGATGGAAATGAGTGTTGTGGTGGTTCACGTCAAAAACAAGAAAGGAAAAGAGATGGATATGATTTTTTTATACAATAATTAAGAGAGGAGATGAGGTGTTAGAATGAGGTAGCATGAAAAAATAAACACTACAAGTGTCCATGTATGTATCATATACATGACACATACTTGAGGTTGTTTAAACATGTGTTAATGAAAGATTTAAGTAATGCACTCATGGGACAAGTGTCCCATGAGATGCATTATTGGTAAATTTTGTGTACAATTTAGAATAAGTGGGTAGTTTTAAGGCAAACAGGTATAGACGTAAAACATAACAAGAGTTAAGGCATAACCATGAAGCGTAAACGTAAATATAAAAAAATAAAATTATGACATATATGATACATATCTGAAATAATAAAATAAGTAGAGCGCGTAGACTAATATCTAGGCTAAAGTCAGGTTCACGTTTAATAAACGTTTTAATACGAACGCGGAATAACTTATTCGGTAAATCGTAAAAAGTACATTTTTACTCAAAGTAAAATAAATAATAAACGTATGGATTAAAATAATGACCCGAAATTTATGAAGTATTACAGTTGCGAACGCAAAAGTTTTACAACCCTCCTAGGCAAAATAGCTAATCGTTGTAGTGTAGTATAAGCAAGACTCAGGGGGTTGTTATCGTTCTCTAGAGGAATAGTTTGGGTTGGCTCGAATCGTATGTTTACTAAGGTCTAAAGATTGAGGGAAGATTATTTTTGTAATTTTTTTATTTTATGAAAGCAAGTAAAATATCGGGTTTTTAAGAGTGGGTTGATTAAACTAATTAAACTACTCCTAATTCTATTCTAATTATGCAGAAAAGTAAATTGATGGAAAAACCCGTATGGTTAAAAAAACGTATTTACCTAATCATGCACTACTCCCTAGTTTTTTTCTTTGATTTTATTGCCTGTCACCATTGTTAGTTTAATGTGTAAGTATTCCCTAATTCAGCAGCAGGTTGGTCAAGTCCACTATCTATGTGATAACCTAGACGGTGGTTGTAACAATTCGTATTTTTGATCAATGAACGACGTCATTTAATTCACTATTTTTTTTTTCTCGTACGCGTTTGCTTTTAATTTTAATTGTTACGTTAAATCGCGTAAACTAAGAATCACCAATCAATGTAAACGGGCACCAAACAAATTAGAGTTTACGTCAAGAAATCATTATATTATTATTATTAAAGTAATAATTAACTTATTTTATTTTATTTGTATCGGTTACGTAAAACGTTATGTTTCGCGATAAATTACGTTTAGGTATTCCCGGAACCACCAAAACTTTTCTACGCTTCAACAAATACCCATTTTTATTCTCAATGCTCAAAATTTATAAAACTTTACCCACATTTATCACTTGGGCCGAAATTACCTTAAAAGAAATAAGCTAGATCATACATTCTCAAGTATACACATTTAAATAAAACTACACTTACATTTAACTTACACATTTTTCACCTCAAATAATACTTTCACTACATTTTATTATCAAGATAATAACTAGTCAAACTCTTTCTTGTTTCCATAGGATAACCTCTAGTTTAGGGGACATAAGAACATACACGTTTATTAGCTAGTTCATGTACACCTTTAGTTAGTAAAGACCTAGTAACTTGACTAACTATTTCCATGTTTCCCTCCCCCTCATTTCCCTCATCTTGTCTAAAGACTTTCTAAACTACCTTTGACTAGTCTTGATACATATATAATACTAGCATACACATTCATGAATCATAACACTAAGCAAAATTCACACAAAACTCTCTTTTCTCTCCTCTCTAGCTCACGGCATACCACAAGGACCATACTCAATCCATACAAAATTTTCTACAAACATTTACACACATTCCTACAACATATCTAAGATACCTTAAGGTGATTTGAAGCATTGGTTAACCATTTAAAAGGATTAAGCAAGATTAGGGTTTTCATTAGAAAACTAGGGTTTCAAGAGTGCAAGCTTTGGTTTTATATAAGCTTGGTTTAAAATCTAAACATGGGTTTAGATTATATTTATCATCATATTTATATCTATAAGGTTATGCTAAAAACCCTTTATGTCTTTACTTTTTATCTTTTTTTAAGTGTATATAAGGTCGAGTGTAGTGAAATCAACCACTTAGGATATGTTTACTTGTAAAAGTTTTTTTTTTGTAAACATGATTTTATGCACTTTGTAACATGTATATGAATTATGAATATGGTTCATGAATTTTATATATGTTAAGACAAGTATATAATAAGTCTTGGAAAACTTTGGGTAATTATTAAGTTAAAAAGGTATATAAACATAGTTATTATATTTGAATACACTAATCTATTATTAAGGGGATGTTTTGGTTCGAAATCCAAGGCATGGATTTTATGTTTCATAAAAATAGTACGTCTCATGACGATTCCAAAAAGGTAAGAAACTCGAAAAACCGATTTATAACGAAGGAGATACGACGATTACAAATTTACGATAATTAATACTTTTATAAAAGGTTACTGTTCATCAAGGACTTTATTTTTGTAAAAACATCATAAATAAATAGAACTTTTAAATACGAAGACATACTCGAAAGAATCGCTAAAAACGGAGTTAAAACGAATAAGTTACGACATTTACGATAACTAAATCCATAAAAATAAATATATAACTGTTACATGAAACAGTAAAATCACTATTCAATCAGAAAAAAACTCAAATTTTGAAAATGTTATATTTTGATAACTCATCTTAATACGAAGGCGTGGACGTAAGAAATGAAAGAAACGGACTAAAAAGAGAAAGTTACGCCAGTTTTACTAAAGTATACTTATAAACGTTTTTACTTTATAAATATGATTTCACTAAAACGATTATATGGTGATGTAGCTATATAGAATTATATGTGGTATTAGTTAATCAAAGTACTATATTACTAGGGAGTTTCATAATGAGGCATCTTCGGGGTGGCGTATCGACAAGTTGTTGGATTTACGATTTAAAGTGTCATAGTCCTCATTACGTCACTACATGACCCTCGTAAATTTATGATTAGCCCGACGATGATATGTTGTGCTATACGACCTTAAATAATCAAAGTGTTTAGCACTTATACGACCTATATTGGTTTTAGTTGCATTCGGATTTATTAGTGTACGATTTTTCTATTGTGAATTATTGTTGATTACATTCACTCGAGGTGAGTGCATAGCCCCTTTTTTACTACGTGTTTGTTTTTACAATAATCTTACGGGTGTGAATAACATTGCTTGTTTTACTTTTGGACACAATGTGTTTTTCTAAAGTGTTTTCAATGTGTATAGCATCTCCAGATTAACTGCATGATATATTGCTAAAGTTTACTTATTGCCGTGTAGTCCCTATTTATCATGAACAGTTAATTGCTATTGTACGTTTGAGCGCGAGTGTTGTGGATAGACTCTATCGGGATCTGACAATCCCACCTTTCATGGGGCACTAGTTTGATCAAGGTGCATTTAACATTGAGAGGTGTTAGGTTGTTGGCAAGCATCCTATATTCTGATTGGGGCACAAATCTAGTTAAGGCTTCGGGGTCATGAGCTTAGTGCAATAATAAACGTTTTGGATTACTGAATGTGTTTCAGAGTCTACTATTACCTGTTGATCTTGTGGTCCACCCTTTTTACCGATAAACCTATGATTTCACTCAACCTTTGTGTTGACTTTTAGCATGTAATTTCAGGTCCTAGGGTATGAAGATTGGAGGGGAGCCGTGGCGGATATCAATGAAGACGGATTCTGTGTTTTATCTATATTCAATGCAACTTTTATTATCTTTAAAAACTTAAGTATATTTTGGGTCATTTTGAAACTTTTGTTTAATTAAGATATGTTTATGTCTTTTAAAACATTGGGACCTAAATGTATGAAATCTGATATTTTGCTATGGCATCAATTGAAATCTTATCTTGTAAACGCTCCATTTTAAGGTCGTTTCTTACTATCTTGATTGTTGTACTTTGACGTTAGCACACCATTGTTACCGTTCGCTGCCTACTGATTTTGGGGGTGTTACAGATGAGTACCTGAGCATAGGTTATTGGGAACTGGGTCATTTTCAAAACCTAGTCTTATAAACCACAAAGTTTAAAGGCTTTTCTTTTTCTTTCATTTTAAATACAGAATTACTTCATCGCTATCTGATTTTCCACAGACGCACGTATTCCATGATCCTTACTTACTTTTCCGATTTCATGATTGCATTATATAATCTTATATATATAATACTTGGTTTAAATTCGATCTCTTACTTCTAATCTTTGTGACATATCTAGTATCTATTCTATCGGTGTCATTATATAACTATTGGACCATTCTGATTAAAATTATGATTATTAATATTCACTTTTCTATTTCTTTTATCTTCTTATTATATCGTGCCCATGACTTTGCATACCTTTACAAATTCTTACGAATTATTATGTACTTGCGGTGGCTTGATTCATCGCCGCCCCTAGGCAGATTTAAGAAGAAATCTGTTAAGAGGATAGTGGAAAAGCGTGTGGCCAAAGCTATTGAAGAATATGAAAAGACAAGAGCTGACTCAAACAATACTGGTGGATCTGGATCAGCAAATGACTAGAGGAAAACTGTTGCACCAGATGTGCATGGATGTTCGTATAAGACATTTACGAATGGCAAGCCTCACACTTTCAACGGGACTGAAGGCGTAGTCGGACTGAAACGTTGGTTCGAAAAGATGGAGCAAGTGTTTGAGATCTGTAAATGTGCTGAAGATGACAAAGTGAAGTTTGTTGTATGCACGTTCGAGGGTCGTGCTCTAACCTGGTGGAACGGAAATGTTCAAACTTTAGGACTTGCTAATGCTAATCAGATCCCCTGGAGCAAGTTTAAGCTATGATGACTATCTGATACTACCCAGCCAAACTGAAATCCAAAAGGTTTGTAGCAAGAGCTTGGGACTTTTGACTTTGAAAGGAGATGACATCGAGGCATACAACAATCGCTTCCACGAACTGGTTTTGATGTGTCCTGAGTTGGTGTCAACTGAAAAGAAAAAGATTGAAAAGTACATTCGAGGATTTCCCGAGGGAATCAAAGGAAATGTTACTTCTTCAAAGCCTGCTGAGATTTGCATGATTGCATATCAACATGGCTCGTGAACGGAATTGATACAAGGGGTTCTGGCTTAAGGCATTAAGGATCGGTTGATTGATAGCATTATGGAAGTGGGGTATGATCAGCAAGGGAAACAACTCATTCACCCAACAGCAAAACCGAGACAATGAAGCTTGCTAAGGTTTTATGTGGCAGCCCCAGCTAAACGGGGTTTTAGAGGCTACCGATGGGAATCTTTACCATGGTGCAATAGGTGCAAGGCACATCATCAGCCAGGTCCGTGTCCTCCTAGGTGTGGTAAATGTCACAAGCTTGGTCACCAGGAAGGGGATTGTCAAACTAGGATTCCTGTAGCAAGAGACAATTCGCTACAGAATGTGACTGCCTTTCGGTTGTGGGTGGGAATCATGGGCACTTCAGGGAGTGATTGCCTGGAGTTTTAAAAAAACACTGAAACTCACATGGGAACAGTTAAAGGTACTGAAGCACGTGTAATGGTGCATGCCTTAGTAGGAGGAGAAACCAATCAAAACCTTAACAACATGGAGGATGATATCAATGCTTAGACTTTATCCCTTTAGGAATTCTCGCTTAAATTTCTGTTGTACTTCCGCTTAAATTTATGTTGTACTTTCGCTTCAATTTCTGTTGTACTGAATGATTTCAAGTATCTATCAAATTAACATATTATGAAAACGTCAATTCTACTTTAACTCTTTATAAATTTTTATACAAATCACTCCCACAATTATTAGGAAATTATAACACAATTTTTGATGAAAATGAGCATTGCATCGTTAGCCCTCAAATATACATAGCCTGATCAACTATGTATAATTCAGGAAGGACCATGCAATGTTGAGAGTAGTAACATCCTTAAAACTTCTTGTCAAGAAACAATTTTCTATTTGCATCAAGTTTTGTGTGCGTATTCATAAAACGCGTTTACTTCTGGAAATCGAATTAGTAACCGTAGCAACTAAGCAGACCTTCACTCCACCTTACTATATAAAGTCGACATCATCAAAAAAAAGTGTTACAACTGACACGTTAAGCTGAAGGGAACAAATAAACCCACTAGGAGCCGAAGCCCATGGTTCGCAACAATAAATATTAAACCAAAAACATCACAAATCTTGAACACCCAAGTTAAATCAATTTAGAAGGGAAAATTTTAACAGAGTTTCCAAGCGTGGTAACGAATTTATCGAAGGAATAAATAAAAGTAACAAAAAGATTTAATTGCCACAACATCCATTTTTTTATCTTAGAATAAGATTACATAAAAAACATAAAGGAAATTCCAAGTTTTATACAACCCTCCCCTCATATCTATTCTTCAAAAGAGATCTGCCGTCGATTGCAAAGAACGAGTTGAGGGGCACGTAGAATTGCTAGATAAAGGGCCAAATTACTGAAATCCTTCTTCGTATGGGAAGTAGGCAAGATAAATGCCGAGTGCTATTGCGGTCGCCATCGCCAAGAGCATGATGATGTGCAACATTTTTGAGGATTGGATAAGAGAAAATGTAAGTGAAAGATTAAGTGTTGTATGGAGAAATGAAGGAGAAAATTTTGTATAAAAAGGGGGAAAGTAACCGTTGGGGGTTACTGTTCACCGACCGTTGGGGCACTGTTCAAAAAAAAAAATAATAATAATAATAATTATCTACACCTCTTCATCAACATTATTCCGGAAGAAATATCCGCATCTTTTTCTCTGAACCCGTACTTTCGTCAAGTGTCGCAACTTGAGCCTTGAGGACAAGGCTCATTTAACGGGGAAGGACTGTAACAATTTGTATTTTTGATCAATGTACGACGCTATTAAATTCACTATTTATTTTTTTTCTCGTACGCGTTCGCTTTTAATTTTAATAGTTAAGTTAAATCGCGTAAGCTAAAAATCAATAATTAACGTAAACGGACACCAAACGAATTAAAGCTTTCGTCAAGCAAGCAATATATTATTTTTACGAAAGTAATAATAAACTTTTTATATTTTATTTTTATTGGTTGCGTAAAACGTTTACGTTTCGCAATAAAATACATTTAGGCATTCCCGGAAGCACCAAAACTTTTCTACGCTTCAACAAATACCCACTTTTATACCCAATACACTAAATACTATGTTTTATACCCAATACCCAAAGTTTTAATAAAACTTTTACCTTACATTTCATCAAGAGAGCCAAAAATGTCAATAATAGGAAAACAAGCTAGAACAATTACATTACAAGTAATACACTCTATAAATAAACTACAACATATACATTTTTTTTAAGTACAACTTTACTTATTACCAAAAAATATATTTCTAGTCATTCTTCCTTAATTCCATGGGTATAACCTCCTTCTAGGGAACATAAGAACAACAAAAGCTATTATCTAGAAAACGTACCATACACATCTCATTAATAACTAACGCTCTGTCTTGACAATCTCTCTCCATGTTTTACTCCTAATGTTTTCTCTTGACCAAGACTTTCCTTAAGACTTTCATTGTCGTCATTTTGACTAGTCTTGGGCAATATATAAAACTAAGAACTCAGTAAATAAGCACTACACTTCACTTTTAGATAGAAAACTTCACCATATCTCCCTTTGTCTCTCAAAACCACGGCCTCAACATACATACCGCTAAAACAACCCACAAAAAAAATTATTTACAACATTTACATACATCATACAAATACTAACGGTATCCTAAGGTGATTTTTCTGGAAGGTTTTGGTTAAGCCTTTAAAAGTGTTTAAGCAAGATATATGGAAGACTCTAGGTTTTAGGGTTTTCAGGATCTTGCAAGCTAGGGTTTATAATCTAAATCAAGGTTTAGATCTGTGTTGGTTATCATAACTACATCACTCTAGGTCATCTAAACTCTTCCTTTATGTCTTTACATCATCGTTTTATGCATATATGCGTTCCTATAGTAATAACACTTAGGATATGTTTAACTTTTAAAAGTAAAATTTTTCCTGGGTACAACATAATTTTATTAACTTGTACACAGTTTAATATGGGATAGAAATATGGATCATGAACTTTATATTAGTGAAGACAAGTATATAATAAGTCTCGGAAACTCTGATGTAGTAGCTGACCGCTCTTTAAAAGGGTCTATATACACCGTCTATATGTATGGAATACCTAATTATTATTAGGGGTGTTTTGGTTCGGAAATACAAGGCATGGTTTTATGTTTTATAAAATGTCTTTCTCATGAGAGATTCAAAAAGGTCAGAAACTCGAAAATCGATTTTATAACGAAAAAGATACGACAATTACAAGTTTACGACAATACATATTTTATAAAACTATTTTTATAAATGTTATGTTACATCAGTAAATAACATTTGAAAACTTCATTTATATGATCAAACTTTTAATTACGAGAACGTGCTCGAAAGAGTCGCTATAAACAGAGCTAAAACGAAATAAGATACGTTTTTTACGGGTTTTACGATAATACTAACTATAAAAAAACACTTGATAACTGCATGAACAATAAAAGTTATGTTTCACCATAAGGGTATGAAATATAAAATTGTCATATTTCTATACGTTCGCTCTTAATACGATAAGCAGTGGACATTAAGAAACGTAAGAACGGGGGCTTAAAAACGAGAAAGTTACGCAGCTAATTCTTAACTAGTGCACTGACTTATCTGGAGCATGTATTGTGTTGTTTGTTTTTTTTTATAATGTTTTGTGAAACATTTTGACTCACTTACAAATATATTTTAATTTGTTTTAACACTTTATGACTATGTCTATTTTACACAAGGCTGATTTAAAATAGTTCCTCAGCGATTATACGAGGTCTTAATACGTGATTATTATTTATTAAATGCGTGATTTTAACATTAAGTTCACAAAACACAATTAGATGGTGATGTAGCTGTATGGAATTATATGTGGTATTATTTAATCAAGTATTATATTACTAGGGGAGTTTTCAAAATGATGCCTTTTGGGGTGGCGTATCAGAACGAAACGTTGTTGGATTTACGATTTAAAGTGTCCTTAGCTCCTCATACGTCACTACATGACCTCATAATTGAAGCACCTTCTAATCCGAAACAAAGCATAAGTATGTTGAAACTATACGACCCTATAACAAATCAAGTGTTTAGTATTATCTACGACCTTATATTCGGATTGTGTTTGCATTCGATAGTAAGCATGATCATTTTCTTTTGCGTACATTGTTGATTACTTTCACTCGAGGTGAGTTCGTAGCCCCTTTTCTTTCACTACATTGCTTTACTTAAATATACGGGGGAGAATTACATGCTTGTATTTCTTTTAGGACACATCGTAGTTTCAACATGTATGCTTATTTGATTACATTATTGCCTAAAGTTACCGTTATTGCCATTTAAGTCCCCTTTTATCATGAAACCGTTAGATACCTGTGGTTTACACTTGTGTTATGGAATAGATCTATCAGGACTGACATCACCGTCTGGCCTGTGGTTTCTAGTTGACATTGACGCATTTAAATTGAAGAAAATTCGTAGGCAGGTTTGGGCATAAATATGATATATGAGAAAATTTTGTAGGATGTTTTGTAACGTCTATATCGTGTTGGGCAAAACCTCGAGTATGGGTTGTTTCACCAGTTATTATTACGTTACTAGTTCTGGTGTCATGAGCTTAGGGCAATATACAAAGTGTTATGGACTATCGAATGTGTTCATAGTCTATCTATTATCTTAAATCTTGTGGTCCGCGATTTCCTGATTAAACTATGAAGTCACTCAACAATTTTGTTGATGTTTTAGCATGTTTTAATTCAGGTGCTGAGGTACAAGCTTGGATGGGAGCCGTGCACGGATTCTATTCAGAGAGTGGACTTCAGATTTTTTAAATTCAATGAAACTTTTGTCTTATAAAATCTTAATGTCTTTTTAACAAAACTATGGGACCTAACGTGAAAACTCTGATCTTTTGTAATGACATCGAATGAAACTTATTTTTAACGTCCATTTAAGGTCGTTTTCTATATCTTGATTTTTGTGCTATGAAGTCGCACCCCAATGCTACTATTCCGCTGCCTGTCCGATTTTGGGGGTGTGACACAAGTTTTGCCTATACTACACTACAATGATTAAGTACTCTGCCTAGGAGGATTATAAAACTTCTGCGTTTTGCAAAATTCGGAATCAAGTTTTTGGCACCGCTGCTGGGAAATAGTCTAGGTTTTGAATTCTATCTAGCTTAGGTCTACTCACTAGATTCCTATCAAGTAAGATTTTAATTTTTTCTTTTAGGTTAGCTTTCTTTTAGTCTCTCTTTTCTTTGTTCCCTTTGTTTCATAACTTTTTCTTTCGTTAACCATCATGGGAGACGAAAAACCAACCACGTAGTTTAGGAGATTGAGCTCCCCGAAGGAGACAATGTGGCATCTTTGCGATCTAACACCATCCGGTTGGTGCAAAATGGATGTGCATTCCACGGACTACGGTCCGAAGACCCAAACCAACACCTTCAGGATTTTCTTAAAATTACCGATTTTGTCTTAACCTTAATGGTACCGATAAAGAGAGAAATCATCTGCGTTTATTCCAGTTCTCTCTTCGCGATCAAGCTAGCAATTGACTTAAACGTTTACCCACTGGATCCATCTCCACTTGGGAGGATCTCACTACCCATTTTCTTGCTTAGTTTTTCCCATCAAGAAGAACTACTAAACTCAAAAATGACATCTTGATGTTCCAGCAACATCATGGTGAATCTCTTTCTGACGCATGGACTCGTTTCAAGGACTTACTCTAAAAGTCTCTCATCATGGCATCGATCTTTGGCTCCAAATCCAAATTTTCTATGATCATGTCTCTTACCCTCTTAAGCGCTAAATTAACCATGCTGTTAGTGGCAAACTTCATGATAAGAGTGCCAAAGAATCTTGGAAAATCATTGAGGACCTCGCCCTCTATGACAACGAAAGTTAGAACGACCCAAGAGATCTCGCAAAACTGATCAAGGCGATCTCTTTGCCTCCAGATATCTCGAGGAAATCTGACCGTCGTCTCGTTGAGCTTAAAAATCAAGTCTAACGTCTGATGAAAGCTCACAATGCTCTTAAACAATCTTCTCAAGTAAACAAAATCGCTTCTTCATGTGAGATTTTTGGTGGTCCCACAACACTTAATTTTGCATGGAAAATCCCGAGCAAGCTTTTGTTGATTATGTGTCCACGCATAACAATGGAGTGGGAGGTAGGCAGTTCACTAATAACTTTGAGCCAATAAATTTTAACGAAACCACTAACTCATGGAAGGACAAACCAAACTTTGATTGGGCACAAACTCAAAGTTTTTTAAGTCCCTCAAATGGCTTATTCTCAACTCATACTTCTAAATCACCCTTTATATCTTTCAATTATTAAACAAAAATTGAAAGGGTGTTCTCTGATTTTGACTCTTATTAGGAAAGTTGATTTTCTAGACTTGGGACCCAAGTCAAGCAACAACAAGATGAAGTAATCAACAAAATCGACACATTGTGGAAGTTTGTTTCTAAAAAATTGGATATTGTACCCACTCTTGATCTTGCCAAAAATTCCAAGGTTCATGCTAATGTTGTCTCACATGATCATTAATACGGTGAGGCACTTTCAAACAAGGGAATTATTAAGAGTCCATCAAAACTCTTTTCTTAGATGTAACAAGCACAATCATCCTTATGAAAAGAAAATAGGACCCCCCCTCTCTAAAAAAAGTTCATTTTGTTAACACAATCACCATAATTAAGAAAACATAAGAGGATAAACCTAAGACTCCTAAGATAGAAGAAAAGGAAGAGTCTAGTAACATTGGAAAGGATGACAAAAGTAGTGACATAGGAGATAAGTCATGCGAGCACAAAACTAATATAGGAGAAAAAGAGGAATGGATGGAATACGAGCAACCTCTTGATTTAGTCGAGGTACACAATGAATCGGTCTATGAATCAATAATAGAGAAAATGTCAAGTTGTTCATTAAATTTTAACTTTAGAATTGAAAAAGGAAATCTAAATAACCTTAAAATACCATTCATGATAGGGCGTAAGTTCATCGCAAATGCACACATCAATTTAGATTTACCCATGAATGTTATGTCTTTAGCCTACTATCATACCATTAGGAGTTAAGGATATGAACATAGAGGGTTGAATTTTGTTGGAATTAGAATGGATATGCATGTGTTTATAGGAAATATGAGTTATGTAATGGATTCCACTATTTTAGAGAATGTTGAGGCCAATATTGATCCTAGCTTATCACAAGTAGTTTTTGGTAGACCTTTTGTGGAGACCATTAAGTTAATACTAGATAGTGACCAAGGATTGATTATATTCACTGACGAAATTAGGTAAGTCACTTTTAAAATGCCCTATAAGGATTTGGATATGGATGACTTGACTAGTAAAGGGCATGATTTGTTGTCGTCTAGGGTAATACTTAGTGATGATGATGTAAGAAGAGGATGTGAAAGAGCGTGGGATTTAGAAAGTGGATTCTACAAAGGTATTGGAAAGCTTGGTACATTGTATAAAAGGGATACTTAAATAATAGATCTTGAAATACCATTTGGATTTGGAAGTAGTAGTATAGATAAGGGAGTTACGTAAGGAGTGTGACTTCGAGTCTAGCTGTAAGACTCATTACTAAAGAAAAACGTTTATTAAGAGGCAATCCAATCTTTTTAATTTTATGCATTTTAGGAGTGTCATGTGTTTTAATTCTCATTAATGTTCTTATATGTTTGAATACTATGTGATCAGGCTTTGTTTTATTTTTAACCTCGTCTTAATTGCATACAAAGGTATTTTGCATTAAATAAGTGTAGGGAGGAATTATCCGGTTAATAAGAACCACATAAAACATGTAAAATAGATAATTTAGAATTAATTCACATTTTATGTTTTGTTTGTTTGTTGAGTCATATATTTGTACTAACCGTTTTTATGGTTTACAATATTTTTTCCTAGAAATAACTAATAGGATATTTTTGCAGTCATTTTTCCAGAAAACGAAAAATGAAATCCTGTCAGGCGAAAGTCGCTTACTGGCGTCAGGCCTGCATGCTAGAGGAAAAACCCGCCGGAGGGTCGGTGGGCAAGTGGTGTTAGGGTGAAAATTTGAGAAAATCGATTGGGATTATGTTAAAGGATTCCCAGTAGAAATAACTAATAGGATATTTTTGCAGTCATTTTTCCAGAAAACGAAAAATGAAATCCTGTCAAGCGAGCCTGACGGCGTCAGGCCTGCAGCTAAGGAAAAACCCGCATTTTTTGAAATTTTGAAAATCTATTTTTGTTAAAATTCCAGAATTTTTAATTTTTCAGATTTTTGCAGAAAGCCACTGTTATATGTCGTGTTTGCACTATAGTATCATTTGAAAGTTATGTGAATAAGAGAGAGGAGCTAGAGAGTATTTTTCATCATTTTCAAAGTTTTCATTCAAAGAAAAATAGAAAGGGAGGTTGAGAGAAGTGATTACAAAATATAAAAAGACTTGTATAAATACCCCTACTAAATGGGTATTTATACTTATTGACTTATCCTATCTATTTTCCTACTTTAGTCAAACCTTAGTCAACTTTACTTAACTTTGACCAAGATATACTTTATTACATTATAATTACTAATAAAACTATAAACTTTACAATGACCAATTATTTGATAATAAACAATTTTCTTATTCCTAACAATCTCTCCTAAGGGTTGATTATTAAGGTCGCCTCATTGCAGGTAGAATCGGTCTTCCATTCACGAATGATTCCTACCTTCTCATCTGCACATGGTGTCTTAGACGCTTGGTTATTTCTCTTTCATATGCTTTCAATATATCTCAGTCTAATTCACCTAGAAAAGGTGGTTTCTTCCAAGACTTAAATTTGAAGATCTTAAGCTTAACTTCTTTTAATACTCTTTCCAACATTGCATCACAAAACTTTATGATCTTAGCCAAATACATAACCCTTTTCTCTTCTTTGTTGTTTAGGTAAATCAAACCTATACTTGGTTTGTCTATAATAGAGTAAGGATCATGAGCTTTAATACCATGGAATGTTAATGTTGGTGCAGTTAAGTTTACCCTGATCTGGTCGCTTTCTATTCCCAGCTAGAAATCATGAACTCTCTCCTAGATAACACAGCTTCTAATGAATGTTATTAAAGAATTCATCAACTTGATCTTACGGAAATTCACTTTCTTGTTCAGGCAGAGATAATACAAATCTTCAATACCATTCTTGTTTAGATACTTAAATTCAGCCTCAGAAAAGCTATCAGGTTTATCGTTTTCTCTTATTACAATGATTTGCTCCATATAATCCAATCCATGTTGTTGATCAGTAGTTACTCTGACAACTTCTGTAATCCTGTGATCGGAGAAGTATTCCTCTGGATTATCTCTCACTCTTCTTTAGTTGAGCTTGTACCTTCTCTTATGCCATGAATCTTTCTAATGTTGAATTGATAACCGTGCTTCTTCGTTGAAAGTCTTGAATTCTTTTCTAACCCATCTTTTCAACTTTTCTTCCAAATCATCTTCTGGAAATAGAAGAATATATGCTTTTTCGCCCCATTTCTCCCCTTCAGGAGGAGCATCGTAATAATGATGATCATCGTGATTGCAAAAAGCATTTAAAACACTTTGAATTCAAGGTTTTTCAAACTTTGCTTTTAAAATGTCCCACAACTCTAGATTAGCTGCTTGATCTTGAGGATTTGAATTCATTGTCAAATACAATTGATGTTGCGTATCAGTAGTTGATGTAGTAGTTGTTGTTGAACTTGTTGTTGGATACAAATTGAGAGTAGTGTTCTGCATATGATTCTGAAAAAGTTTTGCAATTATTCCAGGTGCATGAGCGGCGAATTCTTTTGAAACTAACTCAAGTACATTTGTTAGAGCAATTTCTCTGTCTCGATTACCGCAAGATTAACTAATCTTGGAATTTCTTATTTAATCACCTCATTTTTCTTTGCAAAAGTAAGCTCAGGAACAACATTGTTGCAATGGTCAAGAAATTCACAAATCTTTCCCATAAAGAACTCATTAGTGATAAATGTTAGACTGCAAATGTATCCTGATTAGTCCATGTCGTCTACACATGCTAGCAAGGCTTCCTGGAAGAATCTTGTATTTAATGGAAGTAGATCTAGCCTTGCTTTTAGCTTTAGTTTTACGTTTAACTTTGGATGTTGTAGTAGTGGAGGGTGATACAGTTTTCGTCAATTCCTGAGACAAAGTCTTATCCGAAGATAAGTTTCTCCTAGGGGATCTAGTGGGTGAGGGAATTGGTGTCTGAATCTTCTATTTCCTAGTCTTCATACTACCCATCTATTGATTTCTGACCAATGTATGATCAGTTTGATCATCATTGTCTTTATCCTCATTATCATCTTTCTTTTCATCCTTCTTCTCCTTCTCAGTCTCATCATCATCATCAACAACTGTTTTTGGGTTTTTTTATGACTCTCGGGCTCTATCTTAGTACCGGAATCATCATCATCATTAAACATATAACAAACTCACTTGCATACGATATTACATCTTCTTCACCTTTAACCATCTTTTCTATTTTCTCTTCCACCAGTTTCTCTTGCACTTTAGCAATATTATCTTGAGCTTCAGCAGCTAGAGCAGTTTCGTGTAAAGTGAGACTTAGAAGGGTTGCTTTAGCCATTTCACCCCTTTCTCTGTCATCACTATGAGGTGGAATTGGAGTTGTACTTGGCTTATTTTGTTTGATGGTAACTTTGAGCGATTTTCTTGGTGAACTTGTTTCTCCAGCAACTTGCTTCCTCTTCTTCTTCTGAGGACTAGTAGTAGTAAGGGTAGGTGACCTATAGGAGCTAGGTGTAGTCCTATGTATTCCTTGGTAGATACATCCGGTTGTGGTTGAATCGTTAGAACTTCTACCCCGACAAACACCATCTCATACTCCTTATAATCATCAGTGGCACGAATTTCATCAGTTAAGAATGCATTTGGAATCAGCATCCCTCGAAATAGCACATTCCCTATTGAGTATACATTCACCAATGGAATATCATCCTTGATTGAATGATAATTCTCATCAAGTCGTTGAGGGATGGACGGAAACTTCATCAAATCAGCAATTATAAGCTTTGTGAAGCGAGGATACTGGATGACATCCTTCTTCTGAAATACCCAGTTAAGGAAATCCCATCATAAAAGAGCAGCATAATCAACATGTACTCAGTTGACCACAGCATGAAAGAGCTGAAGTATGTTGATCTTTGTTTGATCATGTCCAGATGTTCTAGTAGTCAAGCAACGGTTGAACACTTTGAACATGGTCTGCCACGGTTGAGCAAGAAACTTCTTATAGAAGGTACTTACTTTATCAATAACACCTTGATAGCTAATCTTCTGCATTAATGATTTAATAACCTTGATGTTGACTGGTGCGATGAATGGATTGTTTGGAGTTTCCACTGGCGGATGAAGAGTATCACGAAACATATCCATAGTGTAAACAATCTCCTAACAATTCAGCTTGAACTTGATAGTGTCTTTGGTATCGGTCACCTTGCTGATTGTCTTCCAAAACTGTTGTAAGTACACAGCTGGAACATCTCCAGTCGCAGTGAGAGCATAGCTCAAAGGAAGATTAAGTAGAATCTGTCCCACAATCTTTCATTTAGGTGAGCATGGGATACTTTTAAGTACAACATAGTTATTGCATCTCCCAATGCCTTGAAATTGGCACACCCCGTAAATTCCCGGTTAGTATTCCGACCCATTCCGGTCATCTACTTTTAAATTTTATACGTTACGTTTAAATCTAACAGTTTACCGGGAAGCTAAACTGCGTAAAAACTGAAAAATGTCATCGGACGCATTTCGGCATCGGTTATTAATTAATTTAGGCTTAATATGAGATATTTTAGCTTTCCTGAGTGTTTCGTGATTTTTAATCACTCCCGATATAAATTTTAGGGTTTTATCTCTTAAATTGCGTTTTTCGCGTTTTTGACCAAACGGAACCCCGAAAACTCGAAATCTTTTCGTGTAAACTCAAGTTATCAATAATCTTATACCCTAAGCCTAAAAATTTCGTTCACCCCTTTTTGTATGGCATATTGGACGCCTAAGAGCAAGCAAAAACAACCATGGCACTTGAAATTAAATCCAAAGCATCTTATTTTGAAATACACATGCATGTGCATGAAAGTGACATATGAGAGAGTCACTCTCATGCACTCTTCACTAGCTTGACCATCCATGTGACTTCTTGTACACATGTTGACTCCATTTGACCAACTAGAAACCAAATTGTACATCTATTGTGAGCCATAATGCAAAGTTTGAACCATAATGGTCCTTGTGACCCTTGCTCGGCCGAACCTAAGACCACACACACTTTTGGTGTGTGTTGGTCATATGTGTGCACCATTTAACCCTAAACCCTAGCACTTGGCCTATATATACATCTCATACTTCTAACCTAGGGTTCATTTCATTCCCAATTCACCAAACAAAAACACACATCTCTCTCCCTCTCCTCCCTAGCTCACGGCACACATACATATACATATACTTTCCATAACTTTTGATTTCTAGCAAGATCCAATCATTCCAAGTTCATTCCTAGTCATATCTAAGGTGTTGTGAAGCATTTGTTCCTTGATTTCAAGAATTATAAAATTAGGGTTTGCAAGATTAATTGGGGTTTTTATAGATCTATAGTTCTTGGGTATAGATCTTGTGTTTTCACTACTTGTTCTTCTTGATTTGTAAGTTTTTCTTGAATCTTTGCTTGGTTTCATCTATTTTCTTTATAGATCTATGTTTGTTCATAAAGATCCATGTGTTTGTGTTATTTTTACAAAAGAAATAAGTTAATATTTGGTCATCTTTTATAAAGTGGAAGTAAAAATTGTTACAACTTTATGTTTATATTTCATATCATGTTCTTGGTGAGATTGAGGGTTGATGAGAGTTGCAACAATAGAGATTAGGTTGGATTAAGGTTTAGTTTTGTTGGTTGGTTATTGGTGAATAAAGATTAGGGTTAGATTAGGCACTAATATGCGAGTTGGGTTGATTTTTGGTCGTATTTCGGTAAAACACCCTTGCTGTCCCGAATTTGTTTTGAGGTTTTGAGCGACCTAAAAATGTTTTCATTAGGCGTAAAAGTAGTTTTTGAAGAGCTTGTTTCGAATAGATAGTTTTTCACATATCGCACTTTAAAATTGGACTTAAAACGGCCAAGTTATAGCCAAATGAAACTTGAAACATTTTTTGGCAAAACACAATGAATAGTGTGCTGATGTGAATAGTAAAATAGGTTTCGAGCACTTTCGGACGATTTTGGACATTTTAAATGCAAGCAAAACATATAATGTTCTTGGTGAGATTGAGGTTTATGAGAGTTGCAACAATAGAGATTAGGTTGGATTAAGGTTTAGTTTTGTTGGTTGGTTATTGGTGAATAAAGATTAGGGTTAGATTAGGCACTAATATGCGAGTTGGGTTGATTTTTGGTCGTATTTCGGTAAAACACCCTTGTTGTCCCGAATTTGTTTTGAGGTTTTGAGCGACCTAAAAATGTTTTCATTAGGCGTAAAAGTAGTTTTTGAAGAGCTTGTTTCGAATAGATAGTTTTTCACATATCGCACTTTAAAATCGGACTTAAAACGGCCAAGTTATAGCCAAATGAAACTTGAAACATTTTTCGGCAAAACACAATGAATAGTGTGCTGATGTGAATAGTAAAATAGGTTTTCGGGCACTTTCGGACGATTTTGGACATTTTAAATGCAAGCAAAACATATAAGAATGTTAGGTAATTAGTTAGAACAACTAGAAATGTCATGAAAAGTTATTTGAGATGTCAATCTTAATAAAAAGTAGGATTATTAAAAATGATACGAAATGGACATTTAGGCGATTTAAACATAAGGATTAGGTGGTTTAGGATTTGTTTAAGCGATTTGTAAAATATGGAAACATAAGAAAATAGGGGACGCTATTAACATTTTGAAACTAAAAACTTTCCTAAAAAGGAAAGGTTTCTATAAATAGTAACTTTTTGCAAGTGTCGAGATTTATCAAAGATGTTATAAATTTATCTAAGTCTTTTATTACTAAAACACAAACACACTTGGATGCTTTAAATGATGAACATAGATGCTTTACTTGTTTACTTTGCCGAATGCTAAGTCATACCCATATTTAATCTAGGTCGCGGCTAGACCTCCTTATATCATCATCGTTGTTGTGATTATCGATTATCCTTGTTAAGGTGAGTTCATAGCCCCACGTTTTTACCGATTTACAAATGCTTTATACTTTGGGGTGAGAAACATTGTTTGCTTTTAAATTGGACACAAGTTCTTTACGCGAGTTTTACATGTTTATGTGTTGCCTAAGTTTGCTTACAAACCTACTACTGCCCGAATTATCATGAACTGTTAATTTCTCGACCGGAGGACCGGTTGAGGGAGCGCGAGTGAGTAAATAGATCTATTGGGACTAATTATCCCTATCCGCTTTGGTTCCACTTAACGAAGAACAAACGGATATATGTCATGTCGATTGTGCGTTATGGTGGTCTTTGGTTTGGGACACCGGTTAAGGGCAGGAATACTATGCGACAGGATGTAGCATGCCCTGTTGATTATTAGCTTCAGTGTCATGAGCTTAGCGCAACAGTAAATACTTTTTATGTGATGCTGTATCTGTTATAGTAGTCGCATACGTTTTGAAATCTTGTGGTCCACTCTTGTATTAACTTAAACCTATGAATTCACCAACATTATGTTGACGTTTTAAACATGTTTTCTCAGGTGCTTAGCTTGGATTGATTCTTGATGCTATGTGGAGTCTATGTGCTATGTGACTTCGCCAATTTCAAGACTTATCTATTATTTACTCGTTGTCATTATCAAAACTTTATTATGCTTCCGCTACATTTAACTCTCTTATGACCGATTGTAAAACTTAATTAATATTTTCATATGCAACGAGTACAACTTTTTCAAACGTCCATGATTAGTGGTCGTTCTTTATTGTTGTGTATTCGGATTGTTATGACGTCACGCCCTCAGACACGTATTCCGTCCAGGCCCCGTCTGGGGGTGTGACAGATTGGTAATCAGAGCCAAGGTTGTAGAGAACCAGGTAGTTATACTAGGTCTGGTCTATAACAAGTATGTGATCCTATATGCCTCTATCTGTGCTTACGTGTTGTCTATCCTTGCTATATACATATATATAAGATTTCTATATATACTTGAGACTATTCCATATCGCCATATTTACCTTGCCATTCATTTCATCGTTTCTTTATGCCTTGCATGGTTTCATATAAAGGAGATTTATATAAACTTTTACTTGTGAAGATCGTGGCAGCTTCAGCTATTGCTATTTCTTTTGATTCTTCGGATGAGAGTGTGGGATCACCGCCCTCTCGGGTTATTCTTTTTGGTGATATTCCAAAGTGTTATTCTTCTACTTTTGTTGGTTGCTCAGAGACTTCTCTTATTGACCTCCCCTGTTATTTCATCTGCCGCTCCTGTGGTTGAGACGACTCTTGTCGCTTCACCCACTAGATTGTGTGGTTTGGTTCCCTATTCGGGTTCCGATTCTGATTCACCAGATGAGATGTCTTCACCAGAGCACATTTCCCCGCTACCAGCTATTTCACCATTCTTATGCACCGATTCTTCTGAGGCTCCTGATTCTTCTGATGGACCACTATCGCAGGACCCTTATGTTGCTACCGTTGCTCGTTGGAGGAGCAGGGTAACAACACGTCCATCATCATCATCATTTGAGTTTCCTATTTCTCCTGTTACTGCCCCGCCCAGGATTTTTCGACGGTCAGCGATTCTTATCCGACCCGGGGAGGCTATTCCTTTTGGTCGACCTTACCGCACCAACCTTAACGGGCCGCATAAGTTGTTGACTGCGAGGAAGAGAGTTGGACCTTTACCAGCTCGCAGATTAGCATCGAGGCATGCATTACCTCGTTCTTCAGACCATCACTCATCTTCTTCTAGTTCATCTTCGGATTCTTCGCCAGTTCATTCTTCGGGTTTGGATGCATCAGATCAGGCTCATTCTGGCCCTTCGAGTAGAGATATATCACCCAGATTGTGTTACCCTTCGAGGAGAGCACCTCGACGTAGTGAGGCATTTCGTCATTGGTGTGCTACTCCATTATCTACTTTGTATCCACCGACTACATCAGAGTCATCATCAGGAGATTCATCAAAGAGACCCCTACATTCATCTTCACATTCTGCTAGACCATCTCGCAAGAGATGTAGATCCCCGGTTGATTCTGTACCATCATCTACACCAGTTATGGGATCATTAGCTCCTACCCGTGTTGATCTCTTACCACCTCGTAAGAGGTTTAGAGATTTATATTCGTCTGAGGCTAGCATAGAAGAGGATGCCGAGGTTGGTCCTATAGAGACTGTGGTTGATATGGAGTTAGGTATTGGTGATGGGGATGATGTTAGAGATCATGTTGAGGTTGATATGGAGTTAGGTATTGGTGATGGGGATGATGTCAGGGATGATACAGAGGAGTATGAGGCTGACACCAGTGCTGGAGATACGGGTGAGGTAGGTGTCGACCCGATGTCCGCACCAATAGTTAAGGAGGAGATTGTAAAGCCAGCTGGAGATGATTCTTCTGATTCGTCTGGCACTAGGGATGGCATTGTTAGGTCATTCGAGGATATGCCTATTGACTTGGATGATGCTATGCGTGACTTTTACCATCACATGTCTAAGGTTCGTATTGATAGGATTGTCGGGATTGAGACTGCTCAAAGCCGGTTGGAGGCCAATCAGTTGATAGCTAGCGGAGACAGAGCTAGGATGGCCGAGAGGATATATAGCTTGAGGTTGGAGAACCTCAAGGTTCGTGCTATGTTGGATATTAAGAGGGATCGTGTGAACAGCCTTCATCTTCATATGTCCCTTTCACAGGAGGAGTTTCGTCAGATTCGTAGGGATCATGATGATGCTCGAGGGAGACTTAGGAGGTTGGAGTCGTATCTTGAGAGGCGTTTTGGTTTTCGCCCTTAGACTAGTAGTACCATGATCATGTAGGACACTAGATTGATGGTTAGGTCTAGATGTTAGCGGTAGAAATAATTATGGATCATGTACCTATTTTGGATTTTGGTTGTAACCGAATTATGCTTTTATTCATGAAATGAAAAGTTTGTTTTGACTTTCTCGCTTATTTATCTATATTGTTACTTATTCGTTCTGGCAATCGTCTTGTAATTATATTTTAATTCATAGCATGTATTAAATTATCGTTATCAAATAATCGTATATTCGTTTCAAAATCTCACCATGGGTTGTGTCTTGTGATGTAGAACAATGACTATCACTCGCTCCGGTATGACCCCTGAAGCAATCGAAGAACTCGTTAACCGACGTGTGGAAGAAGCGTTGGCTGCTCATGAGGCGACCCGTGCCGCCAATGCTCTCGAGACTGAAAACCAAAGCCAAAATGGCAGTGATGGCGACAGTGGAAATGGAAATGGTGGAAATGGAAATGGTAGAAATGAGAATCCATATGAGAATGTTAGAGGTGATAGACCTGTTGCTAGAGAATGCACCTACCAGGACTTCATGAAGTGTCAACCACTCAACCTTAAGGGAACGGAAGGAGTTGTAGGATTGATAAGATGGTTTGAGAAAATGGAAACAATGTTCCATATCAGCAACTGCCCAGAGAAGTCCCAAGTTAAGTATGCTACTTGCACCTTGTTGGACAGTGCACTAACTTGGTGGAACTCACATAAAAGGACTATTGGGACTGAGACTGTGTTTGCCATGTCATAGGGGGAGCTCACGAAACTAATGACTGAAGTGTATTGCCCAAGGAATGAGATTCATAAAATAGAAACTGAACTGTGGAACTTAACCGTGAAGAACAATGATTTGACCGCTTATACTCAGAGATTTTAAGAGTTGACCATGATGTGTACCAAAATGGTCCCCGAGGAGGAAGATCGGGTGAAGAAATTCATTAGAGGTCTTCATGATAATATTCAAGTGAATGTAATTGCTGCAGAACCCACAAGACTACAAGATGCCGTTCAAATCGCCAACAACTTGATGGATAAGAAGTTGAAAGGCTATGCTGTGAAAAACGCAGAGAACAAGAGGAGATTGAACAACAACTATGGAAACAACCGTGGACAACAACTGATTGTAATTATACTATACTATATTAATACACAAAAGTATATGAAATAAATTTCCAAGTTGCCCTTGAAAATATTTCACACACAAATATAATATAATACGTATGTTGTCCGATAAGTACTTTTACCGAGTCGTTTCCCCAACGATTTGAGAAATTGAAACTCCATTTGTTATTGGACCATGATTTGAATGGGTTCGAAGATTGATTTGATTATCTATATCTACCAATTTAAAAACTACAACTAAAATAAGTAAACAAAAGCAATCAAATACAAAAACAATTAAAGGGAAAGAAAATAACGCGACAATTAAGAAATTACACTAAATTTTAACCTTAAGAGTGCAAAGTAAATTTCTAAACCTAAATTAAGATAAAAGAAAATTTTAGGAAAAAGAAAATTATTTTTTTGATTATTTTTGTATTAATTATGAATTAAAAACCAAATAAAACTATTTAAATCCTAGAAAATAGCAAATTAATTCCTAAAAATTCAAAAAATGATTTTTAAACTTAGAAAAACCTAAGAAATAATAAAAACTCAGAAAACAATTTTTAACTAATTTTTATTTTAAATTCCTATTTTTAAAATTAAATTTTAAAGCTTAAAAAAATGAAAATAAAAATCTAAAAAAAAAAGAAAAATGATTTTAATTCATGTAAAACTAAAAGTATTTATTCTAAACCTAAAAAGTATTTTTTGTATTTTTAAAAGTTATTTTTCTATTTTTTATGTATTTTTGAAGATTTAAATCTAGGAAAAATTATAAAAAATCAACTACTAAAGGGAAAAATCTGAAAAATTCACAAAAAGTC